>JAQBSW010010123.1:0-25710 GCA_029291075.1 Eudiplozoon nipponicum
AATTTCTGTTGAAATAATGTCTGCCCTAGATAAGACCTTTTGCTCATTATTTGTCTTAAAGGTGGCTATTGCCACATCTTCCCCCCCCCCCTCAGGAATCGGCTTTCGCACTCTGCTTAAACGATCCAGTGCAATAGCTCGTGGTCCATCGGGCAGGCTAACAAAAACAGTATTGTGCTCGGCGTCCACCCTCTCCACGCGATACGGCCCATCATTGACAGCCTGCAGTGCCATGGGCTCGACCCTCGCTACCATGACATAATCGCCGACCTTTAGGCGAGTGCGTGTCGGTTGCCTTGCATAGCTTTGTCGCTGTGTGGCGCCTACATATTCAGTTAACTGTTTTAGTCGTTCCTGAATATCCGCTATGGTGCAGCGCTCATGGGACCCTTGGATTACAGGTTCACCTGGCAGTCTTATGTGTCCTCCATAGACCATGGTCGTTGGAGCGAATCCTGTCGCTGTTGAGACTGTAAAGCGCATGGCCCGCTCAACCAAATGTAATTTGTCTCTCCACGTTCCCGGGCTCTCGTGGCACCAACATCGCAGTACCTCTTTCATCGTCCTATGTGCGCGCTCAGCTGTTGCATTGGTTTGCGGGTGATAAGTGGTTGTGCGGGAATGCTTTATGTCAAGGTCTTTGCACCACTGATTAAATTCTTTCGACTCAAACTGTGCGCCTTGATCGGTGACAATAACTTGTGGGGTACCGAATCGACTGAGCCATCGTTCTTCTAAGCATGTTATAATTTTGTATGTTGTGATTTTCTTCAGTGGTATAAACTCGCCTCATCAGGTAAACTTATCAACCACGGAAATCACATAGGCCACCCTGCCACGAGCTACCGGTAGAGGACTTCCACGTCGATATGCAGAAACTCGTTCCGTGCAGTGGCATTGAAAGCAATCGTAGTGATCTTTTCTCGTTTTTGTGGTTTACAACGTTGCCATGTAGTGCACTGTTGACAATAGCTACGAATTTCTTTGGACATGCCAGGCCAATACAATCGTGACTGCAATGTCTCAATGAGCCGCCCAGCGCCGGGATGTCCCAACGTTTCATGCCAAAAGGCCATTAATTCTGTTCTTATAGATTCTAGCACAAACCATTGCACTGTTTGTCCTTCTTTCCGCACCAACAGGCCGTTCTGTAGACTCAACGTTTTATATGGTGCAGATACTCCTGTGCCGTTTTTTAATTGATTAACTATTTCCTGACATGTAGCATCTCTACCCTGTTCTTCAGAGACTTTTATAAGCAGTGAAACCCGCACAGCGGAAATTCTGCTGAGCGCATCGGCCGCCGCATTCTCGATTCCTGCTCTATGATGAATTGATATATCATAATCTTCTAGGTCTTCAATGGCTCGATGTACACGTTTCTTCTCAATACATAATGATCTCCAATGCACTAGCGCTTTGTGGTCAGTAAAGACGTCCACGTGTCCCCCGATGACAAAATATCTAAGCTTCCGCAGCGCCCATTGTACGGCAAGTAATTCTTTTTCTGTGACTGTATAGTTCTGTTCCGCCTTAGTGAGTGTGCGACTTATATATTGCGCAGGACGTCCGTCAGCTTGTAATACCGCTCCTATACCAATATCTGACGCGTCTGTAACAATTGACATATTACCTACCGGGAAAGTCAAAATAGTTGCATCTAGTAATTTCTGCTTACATAGCACAAACGCTTGTTGAGCCTCCTCCGTCCAACGAAATGGTATCTTGGCACTAGTTAACTGAGATAAGGGCTGTTGTGTAACCGCCATCCCTGCGAGGTATGGTCTATAGACATTCACCATACCAATAAAGCGGCGCAATTGTTTTCTAGTAGTAGGCACCGGATAATCCTTGATCGGTTGTACATTAGAATCTAACGGCATGCATCTGTCCGCTGAGACTAAGTGTCCCAAGAACCGCACTTCTTGACCTATCTGTACCTTTTCTGGATTAAGATGTAATCGCAATTCTACTGCTTTGGCCAACATCTTCTGCAGCCTCACACGTAATTCGTGTTCAATAGTGGCCCATATAATAACATCGTCTACGTAAGCTGTTGTACAAGATAATTCAGACACGAACGAGTCCATCATCCTTTGGAACACTCTCGGTGCGTTTTTAAGGCCAAATGGTACCCGGGTGAATTGGAAATGACCTTGGGGTACTTGTACGCTAACTTCCATCGGTCTTCGGACCGCACGCCTATTTGCCAAAATCCCTGTTTAAGATCAAGCATGGCGAACCATTTGCCTCCCGCTAGCTGTAAGAACAGATCACGCAGAGCCGGCATGGGATACGGGTCCGGTTTGGTTACTGAGTTCAATTGCCTAAAATCAGCCGCCGGTCGGAGCGAACCATCCTTTTTCGTAACATAAACCATTGGAGCACGAAAAACAGATGATGACGGTTCAAGAACGCCGGCTTCTA
The DNA here is from genome assembly GCA_029291075.1 of Eudiplozoon nipponicum. Classification (NCBI taxonomy): domain Eukaryota; kingdom Metazoa; phylum Platyhelminthes; class Monogenea; order Mazocraeidea; family Diplozoidae; genus Eudiplozoon; species Eudiplozoon nipponicum. Next base: position 2,428 of record JAQBSW010010123.1, read on the forward strand.
TCATTTCTTGGGTTGCTCGAGTCGCTGCTTCTAATTTCTTGGGAGGGGCACCATATACTTTCGGTGGTTCGTAACCATCATTTAGTTCTAACCATAACTTAAACTGGTCGACCGTCGGCCCTGGACGCTCGCTACAATCAGGCAGTTGGAATATACTGTTATATTGGTTTTGAAGATTCTTCCACCACTCAGGCAGACAACTGGTCTACTCTTGAATCTTATGGTTACCTATAGACTTTATTAATCTTATTCCTTCAGGCCGCGATAGGTATACCCGTTTATTTTGACAGTCTATCGTCTTAACCCATTTTCTAATGAAATCAAGTCCCAATAAGGGCGTCTGCGTATTCGAAACAACAAAAGACATATGATAGACCTTTTCATTTATTAACAACTTTGTGTCCCACTCGCCCACAGCCACCATCGATGCGCCCGATGCCTGACATAAACTTGCTTTCGTAGGTTTTATATTGTTCAATGGCCAAGTCAATGGTAGTACCGACACATCCGCTCCAGTATCCAATTGCATTATTACTGGCTGTCCGTTGAAGAGTTCTAAAAATTTAACTTTAATGAAAATTCTTACATTTGGCAGTGTTTCCCACACTTCCTTTTCTTCACAAACCATCTGGTTCGGACCACTTTTTGGTTTGTTCTGCTGGTCTTCCTTCGATCTACCCGTCGGAGCCACCAAAGGATTAACTTTTGTGCTTTGTTCTCTCCCTCCATTATTTGTGAGATTGTTCACCCTGTTACCCCACTGCACTGGTCGTTCTCGAGGGGCAGTACATGGGTTTTGTTGCCGCTTATAAGCCGTATTCGTCGGAGCCGGAGTCCTTATATACTGACTTTGCTTCCAGGCCACTGGCTGTTGCCTTCTGTCGCGGAACTGCTTATTATGACGCAAAGAATTCCAATACGGTATGTCGCTCCTGTCAGATGTTGTAACTGTACCCATGCGTGGAGATGCCGCTGCCATCTTATTTGTCATTATGTCCGAGCTTTGAAGAGCCTGAAGTCTCTCTTCAAGGCCTCCTGGGCTGCTGGATATTTCTCCGTATCTAGTAGGATCCAGCAACATGAACATGATGGCCTCATGTGGTTGCAAGCCTGGTAAAGACTCGGTAAGCTTCGAGAACCACCGCTTAATACGTGCCATGGTATCCATGGGCATCTCACCCTTTAATGATGTCAGGCTGTATAATTCTGAGAACACATCTTGAGGCCTGGCCCGGAAATGATCCAACACGCGTCTTTTGTATTCTTCATATGTGAGGTCAACTGGCAATTTCAATTGGACAGCTACTGTCCGGTCCACTAATTCCTGAACAGCTACACACACAATAGGTGCTTCCAATGTAAATTCTTGGGCTCGCACTGATGCTTCAAATTTTTCGAACCACAACTGTGGCCTTTCTACATCTAGTGGTGCCAACATCGGCTTAAACTCTGATGACGGTCTGAAATAACTCGTCGATTCGGCTGAAAACGCTGGCATATTAACTCCTGATTCCTCTTCGGTGCGGTCACCATTGTTGTGTCCACCTATGTTTGATGTTCCACGAATTTGTATGTCGTCAGTGTTTATTATTAGCGTATCGTCTAGACGAGCCCTAATCATGCCTAACTCGTCCGTTAAATTCTTCATTTGAGATGCCAGTGCCTGAATCAACGTTTCGACCCTATCAGAAGACATTTTTAATTGTGCCATAAATGCTTTATTGTTACTCAATTATATATAGAATTTTGCACGCACAACAAGAATCTATTTAATAAAACAAATTTACACATTAATTAATATATGTTCACATCAGCTCAACGTCTGCTTTTCTCATTGTGCTGCCTGCTTACTTCTTATCCGGGCGCTTCTGCGAGGAATTTATGTTGAAATAATGTCTGCCCTAGATAAGACCTTTTGCTCATTATTTCTCTTAAAGGTGGCTATTGCCACAACCGTAGTATTTCAGTAGGGCTGCGAACTCTTCGCCGAGGAACTGTGCGCCACGATCGGTTGTCACTTCAGCTGGAGCACTGTGGCAATGGCCACCTTTAAGACAAATAATGAACACAAAGTCTTATCTAGGGCAGACAGTATTTCAACAGAAATTCCTCGCAGAAGCGTCCGTATAAGAATGAAGCAGTCAGCCCAATGAGAAAAGCAGACTTAGAGCTGAAGTGAACATAAATTAATTAATGTGTAAATTTGTTTTATTAAATCGATGCTCGTTGTGCGAGAAAAATTCTATATATAATTGAGTAAAAATAAAGCATTTGTCGTACATTTAAAATGGCTTCTGATGGGTTGGAAACGTTGATTCAGGCATTGACTTCTCAAATGAATAATTTAACTGCAGAATTAGGCACAATTAAGGCTCGTCTAGACGATACGCTAATAATAAATACAGAAGACATCCAAGTACGTGGACCATCCAACATAGGTGGACACAACAATGGCGACCGCGCCGAAGAGGAATCAGGAGGAAATATGCCGGCGTTTTCAGCCGAATCAACGAGTTATTTCAGACCGTCATCAGAGTTTAAGCCGATGTTGGCACCACTAGATATGGAAAGGCCACAGTTGTGGTTCGAAAAATTTGAAGCATCAGTTCGAGCCCAAGAATTTACATTGGAAGCACCTATTGTGCGTGTAGCTGTGCAGGAATTAGTGGACCGGACAGTAGCAGTCCAATTGGAATTGCCGGTTGACCTCACGTATGAAGAATACAAAAGACGCGTGTTGGATCATTTCCGGGCTAGGCCTCAGGAAGTGTTCTTAGAATTATACAGCCTGAAGCCATTAATGGGTGAGATGCCCATGGATACCATGGCACGTATCAAGCGGTGGTTCTCGAAGCTTACCGAGTCTTTACCAGGCTTGCAACCACATGAGGCCATCATGTTCATGCTGCTGGATCCTACTAGATACGGAGAAATATCCAGCAGCCCAGGAGGCCTTGAAGAGAGACTTCAGGCTCTTCAAAGCTCGGCCATAATGACAAATAAGATGGCAGCTGCATCTCCACGCATGGGTACAGTTACAACATCTGACAGGAGCGACATACCGTATTGGAATTCTTCGCGTCATAATAAGCAGTTCCGCGACAGAAGGCAACAGCCAGTGGCCTGGAAGCAAAGTCAGTATATAAGGACTCCGGCTCCGACGAATACGGCGTATAAGCGGCAACAAAACCCATGTACTGCCCCTCGAGAACGACCAGTGCAGTGGGGTAACAGGGTGAACAATCTCACAAATAATGGAGGCAGAGAACAAGGCACAAAAATTAATCCTTTGGTGGCTCCGACGGGTAGATCGAAGGAAGACCAGCAGAACAAACCAAAAAGTGGTCCGAACCAGATGGCTTGTGAAGAAAAGGAAGTGTGGGAAACACTGCCAAATGTAAGAATTTTCATTTAAGTTAAAATTTTAGAACTCTTCAACGGACAGCCAGTAATAATGCAATTGGATACTGGAGCGGATGTGTCGGTACTACAATTGACTTGGCCATTGAGCAATATAAAACCTACGAAAGCAAGTTTATGTCAGGCATCGGGCGCATCGATGGTGGCTGTGGGCGAGTGGGACTCAAAGTTGTTAATAAATGAAAAGGTCTATGATATGTCTTTTGTTGTTTCGAATACGCAGACGCCCTTATTGGGACTTGATTTCATTAGAAAATGGGTTAAGACGATAGACTGTCAAAATAAACGGGTATACCTATCGCGGCCTGAAGGAATAAGATCAATAAAGTCTATAGGTAACCATAAGATTCAAGAGGAGACCAGTTGTCTGCCTGAGTGGTGGAAGAATCTTCAAAACCAATATAACAGTATATTCCAACTGCCTGATTGTAGCGAGCGTCCAGGGCCGACGGTCGACCAGTTTAAGTTATGGTTAGAACTAAATGATGGTTACGAACCACCAAAAGTATATGGTGCCCCTCCCAAGAAATTAGAAGCAGCGACTCGAGCAACCCAAGAAATGATAGAAGCCGGCGTTCTTGAACCGTCATCATCTGTTTTTCGTGCTCCAATGGTTTATGTTACGAAAAAGGATGGTTCGCTCCGACCGGCGGCTGATTTTAGGCAATTGAACTCAGTAACTAAACCGGACCCGTATCCCATGCCGGCTCTGCGTGATCTGTTCTTACAGCTAGCGGGAGGCAAATGGTTTGCCGTGCTTGATCTTAAACAGGGATTTTGGCAAATAGGCGTGCGGCCCCAGACCGATGGAAGTTAGCGGTACAAGTACCCCAAGGTCATTTCCAATTCACCCGGGTACCATTTGGCCTTAAAAACGCACCGAAAGTGTTCCAAAGAATGATGGACTCGTTCGTGTCTGACTTAACTTGTACAACAGCTTACGTAGACGATGTTATTATATGGGCCACTACTGAACACGAATTACGTGTGAGGCTGCAGAAGATGTTGGCCAAAGCTGTAGAATGGCGATTACATTTTAATCCAGAAAAGGTACAGATAGGTCAAGAAGTGCGGTTCTTGGGGCACTTAGTCTCAGCGGACGGATGCATGCCGTTAGATTCGAATGTACAACCTATCAGGGATTATCCGGTGCCTACTACTAGAAAACAATTGCGCCGGTTTATTGGTATGGTGAATTTCTATAGACCATACCTCGCAGGGATGGCGGTTACGCAACAGCCCTTATCTCAGTTAACTAGTGCCAAGATACCATTTCGTTGGACGGAGGAGGCTCAACAAGCGTTTGTGCTATGTAAGCAGAAATTAATAGATGCAACTATTTTGACTTTCCCGGTAGGTAATATGTCAATTGTTACAGACGCGTCAGATATTGGTATAGGAGCGGTGTTACAAGCTGACGGACGTCCTGCGCAATATATAAGTCGCACACTCACTAAGGCGGAACAGAACTATACAGTCACAGAAAAAGAATTACTTGCCGTACAATGGGCGCTGCGGAAGTTTAGATATTTTGTCATCGGGGGACACGTGGACGTCTTTACCGACCACAAAGCGCTAGTGCATTGGAGATCACTTATGTATTGAGAAGAAACGTGTACATCGAGCCATTGAAGAACTAGAAGAGTATGATATATCAATTCATCATAGAGCAGGAATCGAGAATGCGGCGGCCGATGCGCTCAGCAGAATTTCCGCTGTGCGGGTTTCACCGCTTATAAAAGTCTCTGAAGAACAGGGTAGAGATGCTACATGTCAGGAAATAGTTAATCAATTAAAAAACGGCACCGGGGTATCTGCACCATATAAAACGTTGAGTCTACAGAACGGCCTGTTGGTGCGGAAAGAAGGACAAACAGTGCAATGGTTTGTGCCAGAATCTATAAGAACAGAATTAATGGCCTTTTGGCATGAAACGTTAGGACATCCCGGCGCTGGGCGGCTCATTGAGACATTGCAGTCACGATTGTATTGGCCTGGCATGGCATGAACCTTAGCAGGTAGAAGTGTCATGCCTTTCTCGGAAATTAGATGACCGAGGAATTCAATCGATTTTTGTGCAAAAAACACATTTGTTGCCATGATGTCTGAGGCCATAGTCTGATAGACGTGTGAGTAGAATATCAATATGCTGTATATGTTTGGACATTGAGTTGAAGAATACCACGATGTCGTCTAAGTAGGGAATTACAAATGGTAGACAATCTAGTATTTCGTCCATAACGCGTTGGAAGGTTTGCGAGGGTTTATCCATTGTCTAATTCACGGGTACTTAGACTCACAATCCAATTTTTACCACCCGACTCCAGAGATACTTTTTAAACTCCATTCACTATATTTATCACCTTGGTGATAATATGACTGCCTAACTTATAACAGATCCATTGTACCCTTCCTGTGATCAAAAACAAAAAGAAATTTTATCAGATACAAAAAAAATTTCTTTTGCATAATCTCCTCAAATATCTACTTATGAACATATCTTTATATATAAATTGGAAAGCAAAACAATGTAGAAATATGTAAACATAGAGTGCGAAAAACGGAAACCAATCAATTGCATACGTCCCATCCAGTTCAAGCTCAATGCCTGCACATGCTTTTTCTGCTTGTATAAATCCAAATGAGATTTTTCTAGGGCACCTAGAGAACACATCACTAAAGAGTAAAATAAGTAAATGTGCTCAATATATACGGTATGTGTATGATATATTTCTTGTCCTTAAGAATAGGTCGCAATCACGAACATTGCTTCAAAGTTTTAACAAAGCACATAAGAATATCGGCTTCACGCCAGTGCACGAGAAAGATGATTGTCTGCCTTTCCTAGATGTACTATTAAGAAAGAAACTAATGGTAAATTAAACAGAACAATTTACCATAAACCAACATGGTCTGCACAGGATTTGCATTACAGCAGTTTTGTGCCATTTCTATATAAATTATCAACAGTTCGTGGTTGCTTTTCAAGAATTGACAGGTTGGTTAGTCAAGATTCTAAAGAAAATGAATATAATAAAGCAATTAAAGATTTAATGTCTAATTGCTCTCCCAAACAATTAATTAAATCAATTATTAAAAGGAGAATTAAACAGAAACAGACGTTTTATGGGCCAGAAAAGAAAACAGTCTACCTAAACATCCCATTTAAGGGGGATGTGGTTTCCCAAATGGCACAAAAGAAAGTTGAAGCAGCATTAACACGCACATTTAATGCAGCTAAACTACGAGTGTTATTTAGGGTACTACCCTTGCCTTTACCAGCAATCAAAGAGAAACATTCGTTAATGTCGATGTCAAATATTATTTGCCAATATAAATGCCCAAGTTGGCGATCAACTTACGTAGAGCGATCGACCAGACGGTTAATTACTCGAATTAGCCATTGTGTACATCGACATAGTTAACCATACTAAAGTTCAAAGCTTTAACATTTATCTAACCGTGATCGATAGATTCAGTCGATGGCCTGCGGCATTATCCCTCGGTACGATTTCTGTAGATGAATTCACTAATGGTTTTACCTTGGCATGGCTAGTAAACTATGGTATTCATAACGAGGATTTTACTGATAGAGTCTTATACTTCTTTTCCGATTGAATGCACTGTACTGCAGACTACCGCCTATCACCCACAGTCCAATGGCTTGGAAAAGTGAATGCATAGGGATCTCAAAGCCGCTTAAGGATACTCGTTCAATAATGCAACTGGGTCAATACGATACTTTTAGCCAAAAACGTTGTATCGCATAAACCTGAACCTGCCGAGTCATCTCTCACGTTCACTACTTGCACAAGATGACACATTAGTTGAAGCCTCGCGCCTTTGGCTTCATTTATGTAAAAGTTCAGCCAAACAGCCAAGTCATGCACGTCGTCCAGTTTTCGTTCATATGCAGCTCAACAGCTGCAGGTAAGAACTTTGTCTGAGCAACTCTGATGTAGCACTACTACAACACAAGTATTGCGGTCCTCAACAGATTTTACTTATAAATGAACATTTTTTTATTAACATGCCACGTGCAGCATCCAATTTGGTTGTAACTTTTTATCGAACCACCTAATCCTGTCAATACACAATCTTGTGCATGCGTTTCAGGCCTCTCTTGCCAACATTTTTCAGTATAAACTAAGCATTTTTTACTGTGGAATACGCTTTTCATCCAGTAGACCATGTTTGTCCTTATTGGGAACTCATCACATACTACCCAGAATTTGCCGCAGACAGGGCTCGAACCTGGGCACGTCTGCTTCGGAGTCTGTTGTTCTAACCAATGAGATACATTGTAGCAAACCACACACAATTTTAGTTATAAAATGGATAAATTTTTTGGTTCGATTTTATTTTAGGTGGAGTCAATATGGAATCTATTTAGAACTTACGTTCAAACTAACCATCTTAAATCTTTCTTTATAGAACTGATACTACGCTACATAAGAGAAGTGGTATTGAGCTGAAAGTTTCTATAATTGAATGACAATAGGTTGTGCGGCCGGTGAAAACAATTAATTTAATCAAGGTTGCCATTTTGATATAAACACCTGACCCATTATGTGCATACATTTGTTAGTATAAATTAAGCATTCTGTAGTGCAGAAATGGCAATTCATCCAGTAGACCGCTTTCGTCCTTATTGATACCTCATCACATACTAGTCAGAATTTGCCGTGAACAGGGCTCAAACCTGGGCGCACCTGCTTCGGAGTCTGTTACTATAACCACTGAGCCACTCTTCTACTCATTGTGCACAGTTTTCAGTTATATACTAACTAATGTTTCTTGGTTATCCTTACCTTTAATTTGAGTCTATTAAATAAATTTAGAATTCAATTTCCAAATAATCATCCGCAATCTCTCAATATAGAACAATTATAACTTACTTTGCATAACATGTAATTGGTAGCATTTCTGATAGATTCGTTATTAATTTTGCTATGTATTACAAATTCATTTTTTACGCACCATTAGCGCTCTACTTCACGTATCATGAATTTTATTTCATAATCACTCTTGACAGATGTGGTATAACAAAATACTTTTAGCTACCAATTGTGTAGCGTCTTCGATATCATAAAAATTCTAGGGCAGGGATCAAGTAAATGTCTTTTTTATTTTTCAACATTTTATTTTCATGTTATATTCTTTTTAAATCAGAATGCTGCACTGTAGGTTTTACGTTACAGCAGCCGCATCGATTATACGCTTGATATTTTGACAAATGAATATAAAGGACAGCAAAGTCGAGCATGCGATAGCTCTTTTAGTCTCATCGAACTCCTCTCTTTGGCAGTAATCTTGTCTGCCAAATAATCACAAACTTAAACCCGGCATCGCCTATTGTAACGCAATTGACAACATCACACTGCAGCTCTCAAAGTGTTACAGTACAGCTCTTATTTGCTTCACTCGGTATAACCGACCACTAAAATAAACAATTTGTGTATCAATAAATGGTGGTTATTTGGTATCATATCATTGATGAATCAGTTAACAAGTATGCTCCAGCCCAGCATCAGCACATTGCGATATATTTTTGGTTAATCTATGGACAGGTCAGTAACCAGTTGTTTAACAGGTTTCGAAATCTACTCTACAGTATGAAGTATGCATGACCAGGAGAAAGCTTTCTCTTCTTTTCCTTTCTAAGCGTAAAAGTGGTGTAACCGTAAAAATAGAATCTATGGCATTGAGCCGCTTAATTCAATTGAAACTCCAAATTTTTTTGGCTGACAATGGATCAATACAAATGCACGAATTCTGACCTGTCCATTAATATATCACGTGATACTTGTAACTATAAAAGTTAAATGCATTTCCTGCACAATAACCTGACTTCCTGAAGGGGGTGTTATTTGCATTTCGGTAGGAATATACGCCGGAATTGCACGCTGATCTGCAATTGACCAAAAATCCGATTTAACATCTGTAACGGCAAAACAGAATCAAATACCGGTATTCATTGGCTTCCCGATTCCGGAAAAAAACGAAAAGACGTACCCCTGGGAGAATAAGGGAATTGTACAATTATTTTTAATTTATTAGGACATAGATAAAATTACGGGCTGAAGAGCCATACATACACTCAGAAAACAAAGAATTATAGCTAGAAAAATAATACCGAACCTAAAAACGAGCATAAAAGATCGATTAAAATATACGACAGCAACATAAAATGTTCCAGAAAATACCACATTTAAAAAAATATAATCTATTCCATGCAATATTTAAGTAAACTTCCAGCTGATAATTTTATTTATTTATATGGAGAAATAAAGGCCTCTAATTATATGCTCTCGGACTTAGGAAGTGACTAGACATTATCGTAAACCGCTTGCCTGAACTGACAGATTCTTGTTGCTACCCATATTGTTCCCTATTCGCTAAAGCATTCTTCAGTTCGTCTTGTTCATACATCATTATTTCAACTGACATTTATTATATAAAAATATGTGAGTCAGATAAGGCCTCAGAAGTTCTGCTTTCACGAGGTTTGCTTCTTGGTTTCTTCTTCATCTTGTTTAATTGTGGAAGAAATATCCTGTTTACATGGCCGATTATTTAATTGAGCACTCCCATATAAAATAGATTTTTTGCAAATATTTCTCGTTTACTATTAAATATGCAATGTGTTTCGAAATCGGAGGAGATTTCTGATCCAAATTTAAGACTTCTGGACTTAGTTGGAGCTACACGAAATATATTATCACTATAAGTGCCCAAAAATCGCAAAGCTGTGATTTATTCCGGTTCCACATTAATATATATCATATTAGGAGACTGTTTACGCGACTCATTCCATTAGTGAAAACATATTACTTCACAGTCAGGAGAACTGCTCTAGAGCACATTGAACATGATACTTCTCTATTGAGCTGTTGTATGAGAATCAATTTATAGTGCTTTTCAAATTCACCGGTTAAATAATTTGTCATGCCAGGTTGGTGATTAGCGAATTGAACTGACCGAATTTATGTTGGTCTCTTCTTGATTCAGATCTCCATTCCTATACATATAGCTCAAGTCTGAATATGGATTTATGATAACATTCCCATTAGCAACATGCAAATTACACTTGAAGTAAGATTTTCTGCCATAATTTCGCGACCACAGCTTCATCTCCACTACTCCTTTAGGAATACCTTACGCGGGGTCATAATTTATAATAAAATGTGGAGCAATATAGTTCTATAAAATCTGAGCACAATATAGTCATACTTAATTAGAGAATTGAGTATGTTAACACGTTGTAAACGAAGAATTCTTCTGAGTTGAGTCTGGTGAATTATTTAAAATTTCCATATAAAAAGAGTTCATCAGTTTCCGGTTAGTTGTGTGTTTCCAACTCCCCTTAAGAGTTCTCGTTTCAGAATTATACGAATATTTCAATTTCAATGCTCAGAGATATGAAAGTTCTACATATCCTGATGAACCGTTGTTAGATCACAGAATCTCGATCTACCATCTTCTAGGTCTTGAAATGTTTGCTCGTACGTTACATCTGAACAGACGTTGCCACTGATTGACAATTTTGTAGCGGCAAGTATCCTGTAAACCAACGTGGACCTCATCGATGTCAGTGTCGGATTCGACTAAGTGTTAGAACACTCTACATTTGTTTGGCTTTTAGAAGCTTCCACTGATGATGATATAGAAGTATGATCGTCTAAAGCTCTCTTAAAAATGACTTTATCTAATCCCATTCTTCACATTACTGAGACTGACATCCATGTCAATGCAGGTAACACTATCCGCCAGCGGGTTTCTAATTTGCAAATCGGAAGGAGTATACGCCTAACTTGTGCGCTTTTTAACAATCGTCCTAAAATTAAACAATAAACCTGTAAAGACAATACCGAATGATATACGTGTATTCCTTGGGTTTCAGATTCCTGCATAAAATGATAAAATCTACTTCCGTTAGTACTATTATACTGTAACGGCACAAATTAATTGCCAACATATTGCGTAAATTAAATTAAATTTCATTTGCGTTGCACCAATGAGAAAAAAGCGAAACTTGCCGTTAACCAATAGTGTGCAAGTAGACTATGGCATGGTTATTTAAGCACGGCAAATTTACCATGCAGTTCAGTTACCGCATTTGCCTTCTGCTTTGCATTACGTGTGCGTGCTGTCGGCTGTCATTACATACACTGGTTATTGGATTGTCTTCACCAACAATTGGCAACATCGTGTTGGTGTACAACCAGCGAGACGAGCCAATTAATGCAGAACTTCAACGAAGTTTCCACATCGAGATTACAACGCAACAACAGAAGGAACCACAGCCAGAGTCAACCCAAGGCTCTAGGACATCTTCACTCTGAAGGATCTTCCTCGGCATTTGTCGGAGAACGCACGAATGGCCCTGTTAAGGGCCTCTATCAGAACAATAACTCTATATCCATAGCACTTTAACCGAGTTTGTAACGTCGTACGGCATTTATTTGAATCTGCGGCGTTTACAATACTGCACATGTTTTCTTAATTTATTTTACAACATAGACAAATTTAGGAGCTAGAGAGTCAACCTTACTCTCACAAAGCAATGAGCGCTCGCAAGCAAAATAATACCGAACCTGAAAACAAGCACAAACTAGCAAAAAAGTCCAAAAGCCATCTAAATATTTTCAAAAAATATAACTTTAGTTGGAAAATTAATTTCTTTCATAAAATATTTTTATAAATAACCAGCAGAATATTTAAAATTAGAAAATAAATTGTTAACGAGTTTTTATGTGGATAATTATTGACTGTCACAAATATAGACGTTGACGATGCCCTTTTGAATTAAGAACTACCCATAAGAATTGAATCAACAAACTCAAAGAAGAATTTTATGTGTGTGAGTGAAATCTCTTCTGCCGCATAAATGTGAATCTATTAAAATGGATCAAACCCACCAGCAGAAACCAGTTATTTAAATGTCGACATTACAGCTTGTAACTCAACAAATATTACGAATAAATGTTTTAAAAATATTCACCGCAAAATAATTTTCAAACAAATGTTACCCAGCCGTGTTGGTTGTTTGTGCACAGTTCTACTTCTCTAAGTTTTGTTCTGCTGTGCGTTGATGTGTTAAATTGTGCAAGAGTATTTCTCTGGATGCTCATTTTTTTATGTTTTAAAGATAAGAAACAGTCGTACTTCGTTCGGTTATGCCTACACTAGAAATTTAGAATCCAGGTCAATTGGAGTGTGGCTAACGAAACTGAGAATGTTTCTTTGAATTTGCCAATTATGAAGTGTTTGTATAACGTCGTTCTATTGTAATGGATGCCAATCGCAGGACATTGATGGTGGGATTAAGAAACATAAATAAGTTTGCAAAGTGGATCAACTGATCACATCCAGATGTCAACCTTGATTGATCCTACTAAATTTAATAGATCTTGAAGGTTTTCTATTGTAATCAGGATCGTACGATCATGGCACCTCAGAGGTGCTCGTTTGATAAACTGATTGGAAACTTTACACTTCGATCAAATTTGATGAACAAAGTATTGAATCTTATGAATTACCACCTGTTTCGCAAACAAATAATGAGTGTAAAAATAATTTAAATAATATTCGGGTCATTTTGTGTTTTGATTTATGTTAGCCATTCTTGTTGTTTGTTTGTACTCAGTTTCAGAATTCTGGCAATTGAGCGTAGTCCACATGTCCTATTTAACTTTACCATCTAATACTTAACGAAATAATTTCATTTTGCACTCCACTTGCTCGAGAAGTGAATAGAATAGAATAAATTCAGAGTGATTATCTGATATGCACGTAATGTGACTTAAATTTTTTAGAATAGAATATCTTTATTTGGATTCAAACCACACATGCTTCATCAAATAGATAATAATATTGGAAAATTTACAATAAAAAAGATATCACATCACATAAATATGTGCAATTAGTCTCATGTAGATAAGTAAATCTCACTAGTTGTACTGTACAATATATCAACATCAGAAAGTTCGGCTGTAAAGAGTAATAGATTCATCATCAAAAATAGGAAAAATTAAGGTATAATTTGAGTGTAACATAATGCAAAAAAATGAGAACTATGACTAGAAATTGACTGAATGTATTGTTGACTAACATGATGATATAATGCATAACATTTCAATTTTAATAATACAAAACTTGGAAATAAAAATCTCAAGAAATTCTGTTTCCGATAACAATTATCCTTGTCTTTTATTCAACCATGAGAAAGTATTATCATAATCAAAATAAAAAAATATCAGCAGGATTGTAGACTTTTTCAAGTTCAGTAGATAAATTAATATAAAATTTTAGATGGAGGCGTTTCTCTAAGCCACTTTGGCAATTGATTGTAAATTTTGTAAATTTTCGAAAAAGAGAATAACTTTAACAATAATTGATTGCGCGCGTGGTGGTAAAAATTATTTAAATCAAGTTTGCGAGCTTGAAGTAAACACCAATCCCATTGTATTTAACCAGTCGTCGAACAACATAACAAAACTATCGCCAGCTGCAACGCACTGACGCGTTTCGACCTTCCATGATCATCATCAGAGTACGACGGCAAACTGACTATCGAGGATCAAACCGCATTGAATATATATGGAAATCAAATTTAGATATGCGGCTCTCACCTCTAGCAGTCTCGCATACATTGAACTTGACTGGAAATGTCGGCTGCACAATTTCTATGCAGTCACGAACATTAACTGTTTGCAGCTTTCGCCACATATACATATATAGGCAATACAATTTAACAATAATTGATTGCGCGGGTGGTGGTAACAATTCTTTAAATCAAGTTTGCGAGCTTGAAGTAAACACCAATCCCTTTGTATTTAACCAGTCGTTGAACAACATGACGAAACTAGCGTCAGCCGCAACGCACTGACGCGTTTCGACCTTCCATGATCATCATCAGAGTACGACGGCAAACTGACTATCTAGGATCAATATATATATATATATATATATATATATATATATATATATATATATTCAATGCGGTTTGATCCTCGATAGTCAGTTTGCCGTCGTATTGATGATGATCATGAAGGTCGAAGGCATCAGTGCGTTACGACTGGCGGTAGTTTAGTTATGTTGTTCGACGAATGGTTAAATACAATGGGATTGGTGTTTACTTCAAGCTCGCAAACTTGATTTTTAGAAGAGAATAACTTGCCCGCAAATTGGAACGAGTCCAAGCTCAATGTTGGAGACGTGGTATACTAGTGCAAGGATTATCACAATGCGGTGCAGTTTTGTAAGTTTCCAGCTAATATGCTGACTTTAATACAAGCTTTGCCTACGAAATTATATGACGCAAAAATGCTGGTAATTGCTATGCACATAACTCGCAAAATCGAATTGGTCATACCGCATATGGGTTAACACTAATTTGGACTAACGTGCAAAATATATGCTCATTTACAGAGCGTGGCATGCAATAACAAAAACGCGCAAAACTTTACACGTAGAAGTTGGAACAGATAAAAAACATTAAAATATCTAACTATAAAGAATATTATTGACAGAAACTAATAAGTTGAATACTTTCAGTGCTTCAGCTACAAAACGACGCCGAACTGTTTGTAGCCGCTACGCAGATTGTATGACGGGAACAGTTGATCATATTGCATTTTGTGGATTGGAGTATGCAAATTATAAACAAGCACATATCTTTAAGTAATATAAAATTAGAATGCAAATTTAAAAAGCATCATAAATGTAGTGTCTAACGTTAGGCCTAATTTTAAGGTAAAATATTTGTCGGTATAAACTAAGTACTGTATAATGTGGAAAAGGCAATTCATTCAGTAGACCAGTTTCGTCCTTATTGGGATGACATCACGTACTGTCCAGAATTTGCCGCGGACAAGACTCGAACCATGGCATGTCTGCTGCGGAGTCTATCGTTCATTGTTAATGATAACGGTGAGACATTCTGGTTATATTTGAATTTATTTTTACATAACACCTGACCCATTAATTACTTACATATGTCAGTATAAACTAAGAATTGTATAGTGTAGAAAAGGCAATTCATCAAGTAGACCGGTTTTGTTCTTATTGGGAACTCATCATATATTGTCAAAAAATGGCCCCGGACAGGACTTGAACCTAGTAATGTCTGCGTCGGAATTTTGTGCTCAAACCACTACACGCAATTTACAGTTATTTTCTATATATAGTATTAATCCCTACCAAAAGGGTAGACGTACCGAGTTACATTATTTAGTATATAACTGAAAATTGTGTGTAGTTTTCGACAGGGTGGCACAGTGGTTAGACAGTACGTGATGAGTTCCCAATAAAGACGAAACCGATCTTCTGGATGAATTGTCTTTTCTACACTACGAAATACTTAGTTTATAGTGACTAAAGCATGTTAATAATTGGTCAGGTGTTTGCATCAAAATCGCAGCCTTGATTACAACTAATTGTTATCACCGCACGCGAAACCAATTTTCGTTTAATTGAATAATTTTATGGACATTTTTAAATACATATAAAGTTATAACGGCACGTTCTCCACCATGACATGGTAAATAAATATTTTTTGAAATTTTGTTGCGGTGTGTACAATTCAATTAATTTAATGCCGCGTTTGCGTACGCAGGTAATATTTAATACACGGGCAGTTATACAAGATCCGATTCTTACCACACTTTCCGATTTTGTTTTGTGTGTTTTATACATATTGATATGTATTTTATATATTAATATAAGGTGTGCATAACCTAATAAATATTTATTACTAATGTATATATATATATATATATATATATATATATATATATATATATATATATATGATTAGGGAGGTTGGACTCATACTGTTGCTTATATCCATATATATGTTTTTATACATATTGACATGTATTTTATATATTGATATAAGGTGTGACTAACGTAATAAATATATAGTAAGAATAGAAAATATTCATGTTTAACAATTAACAATGGTCCTTCTTCTAAATAAATATATATATATATATATATATATATATATATATATATATATATATATATATAAAGGTGTTACGATATTATATTTAGATATATATGTATATAGATATAATGAATTATTTTAGTCATATGAGCAAATAGTCTTATGCAATTATTTCTATGAGTTGATTAACTTCGCATTGTGCTTACGATTAGTTTTTTGAAAAACGTTAGTTGTCCATACTATCTCTATCTTTCTCTCTTTAATCTTTCATCTAAGCGTCGCTATGACATTCACTCTCCATCCATCTATGTAACTTGCTGCTCCATATTTGAACTAATTTGTTGCTATGTGCGCAATACCTCATACACTATTGTATACATTAGAGTTCCCGGCTTTAAATAAAATACAATATATGACATTCAAGGTTTTAGTTTTTTTTAAATCATTTTTGAAATTTTATTACCGTGACATAGTAGCAATACAGTTATAACAAATAACAAAAGGTTCGATACTGTCTCTCTCCCCTACAATATTCTGCATACGAGATGAGATTATGTATACGTGAGGTAATGATTGGTCTGCTAATTATAAATAGTTATATATTGAGTTTAGTTACTGAGACAAATTCATTGATTAAAAATAGTGTTGAGTCAATTATATATAAATAGAATGGTTTTGGAACGAGGTTACCACATTTGCTTAAATCTACTATTGTGATCAGTGTTGTGTTGCCTGATGATGGTGCTGGAAAGTAGGCACCGAAACGTCGCCAGTAAACAAAGATGTGATAGAACCGCATTTCCAGTTGAAAAAAGAAGAATTCAACCCGATAAAAGACAAAACAAAATCGGAAAGTGTGAAGAATCGGATCTTTGTGTAACTGCCCGTGTACAACTATTACCCGCGTACGCAAACGCGGCATTGAATTATGGTAAATAAATATTTGTATGCAAAGCTATAGCATCTGCCTACTCAAATGAAAAGTGAAGCTGAATCGGCGATATTAATTCTATAAAACATTTCTATTAGATAAATGGTAATATGTGCCGATAAAATCAAAATCGAAAATTAATTATCTTGACATCAGCAATAGCAGCATGAAATTTAAACGTTTATGGCTTGAAATAAATGCATTTAATCCAAATGTGTTTTATAAACTATTACCGCTCGCATGCACAACGTTTCAATATCAAACGGTGAAAAATTGTATTTGAGAAATATATAATTGGTCGATGATGATGTACTAAATACCAATTAAATACTTCTGTCAATATATGAAGTGCGAAATATTTTTAACATCAAACTGCGCAACAGTTTGATCGATGTTTTTTTAGAAACACACAATTAAATAACAGAGAATCTATATTCATAGAATAAAAGCACTTACAATTTCACAACACGATGTCAATAAACTTTTGATTTTCATAGGTGAACTTAGCGTGTTAGACAATTGTGACGTAACAGTATCTAAGTTTGTAGCGTGGATTTTCAACTATCAAATCATGCTATATAAGTGCTTTACACCCCATCAACGTTGTGCCATAAGATACTATGAAATTCTGAGCGCGCGATGTGAAATGACTATAATTTTGTTGCATATTGACATTGAAAGCATTGTTAAGGATCATAAAACTCAATTAAACGTCTCAGGGAGGAAAATAATACTGTAGAGGCTCCATACCTATTAGTAAATGAGAACCCCATAGATGCCAAGTCGTTTTCAGTCTTAATATACCCATTTGAGTCTGATAAGCATATATTCACGTTCACATCTATTAAGTTCATGTCTTCTATATCTCGAGTTAACTTGCTCGTGTCCTCAAACTTGTGATTAGCTTCCATGTTAATCGAACTTAAATATATATTTAATAACCTTTTATCAGGCAACGGACTGTGTACTTCTTACGTAGCAATACACCCAATCAAATAATCTGGTAAAAAATAAGTAGCGAAAAACAGAATTTTTAAATTGCCTGTTCCAGAACGTCCCCAATATGTACGATTCAAAACACAAAATGATAGCAGGTGTATATTGTGAAAATCAAGATTTTGTAAACCAAAATGTGGAAAAAAAACAAATGAAGCTTGCTAAAGAAAGTCACGTCAGTCAGGCACAGATTACCGAACTCTGAAATTACGCACAATCCAAAAATATATATACTGTCAAGTATTTAAACAAAGAATGTTCTAGAAAATAAACGAATAATTAATAAAATATTCCTTTCAATCAGCCACGATGGTTTAAATTTATCAATAATTGTCACTTTAATTTTGTCAGAGGAAATATCTTCCTCTACAACACTTTCAAAAGTACCATGTTTAAACTAGAATCTCACGTATGTTTGTACGCATCAAAATTGGAGCTAGTGGAAAAAAGAAATGATGACTTTGGCGCCAAATTTGTAGAATTACCTGCGGAACCAAAATGTAAAAACGGATAAATTAAAGATTTATGTCCAGCCATAGTTCAAAATGGCGTATATAACAAGAAATGAAAATACGCCGCTTAAAAATATAAATCCGGTGAAAAATTTCTGAATATATTCGTGAATGATGTTTTGCACGTAACGGCAAACAAGATCATTCAATATTATTTAATCGTGAAGAGAATGCTGATCTAGGTGAGGTAGCAAAATTGAAGCCGATATTGTAAAATGTTACAGGGTGGGCAAAATGTCTAATCGTCCGAGACCTGCCACCGCTACTTGGAATGAAACGAGAAAGGGTTTGTCAAATAAGCTAGAATCTGAAGAAATAAAAGTTGTGAAACATATTAGCCCTGTGTTCTGCAACATATGTGCCAGCAAATTACAGTGAGCATCACTGCAAAATTTACTGTTTCGGAGGCTGTGCTATTGTATTAATTTATTCCACTTGAATCAGTGAACAGGAGCCCCTATGAATCCAATAATTAAGATTGATGAAGTAGGAACTTGATTTGGACATTTGACGATCTCTCCTCATTTATTGGGAAATATTGCAGGAAAGATATTTTATTCTTTTTAAATTTATAAAATTTAAAATAAATTGCCTAAGAAGGGCTTAGAGGAACGCCTCTTTCTAGGATGTTATTTTTAAATGTGCTATGTATTGAACTAGGCAAAATATACCATCCTATTGATATTTGAATTGTGAATATGAGAATGCTTTCACGTGGTTAAACATAGGACACGAATAAATGTGATCAGCGACATATTTTATTGAAACTTTTATATTTAATCTCTGTATTATTATATTGAAAAAGGTACGCATCATATCATCATATTAGCTGTCATTAGAAATAAACATATTTTTTGTCAAGGTTCTCACATATGCATAATATTACAATTGAATTGTACCTTAATTATTCTAATTATCGAGTCAGAGAGCCTCGATGATAAATCTTTTATTATTTATATCATCAATTATTTTAAAGTTGCGATTAATGAAAAAGACTGTATTTTGCCCTTATCATAAAAATTGTTTTAAAAATTCATATTATGAAAGCAGCTGTATTACTAAATGATGTTCTGGTGTGGATAAAGCCTATAACAAAATTATTGAGACGTAATTATTTATATGAGACTTAGTGGACATTTTTATGTGATGTGATGTCTTATCTATTGTACATTTCCTAATATTGTTCTCTAATTGATGGAAAATGTGTAGTTTGAATCCACGTGAAGATATTCCATTCTATTCTACTCAAAACGTGCCGTTGCTAATATAGAAGATAGTTTTTGGTGGTCCAAGGGACTTAAGAGACGCTTTTTTTGGCAGCTTAATCATCTGACGGCTTTCTATATCTGTTGTCTTAAATGAGCTGATGACAAATTAATGTAGAGCAGACGTGAGTTAATCTGGTGATGTGTTTCTGTCTTCATCATGCACAATCTGACCAGCAAGATGGGAAGACTGTTTTTCAAAAATTTTGCTTTTTATAGGTTAGACTAAAACAAGGAAGTCAATGGGCTTCAAATTAATTACTATATTAATTTAAAAAAAATCCCATTTGGATATCATTGAATTTCGTGACAAAAATCGTGTGCACGATAACAATACAAACTGTTATGCTGTGCTCATTTTAAAGTACGCGTTTTATACGGCTATTGCCGAACATATATATTTTAAATGTGGCAGCCAAAAACTTTAAAAATTCTCTTTCCTTCTCAAAGCATAGTCCGAAAAATTCTCATACACATACGAAGCTTTTTGTATAAGAGAAAGAGCGCCATGCCAAAACATTAAACATAAGACCAACATGAGATTTTACTCGACTAGTTACGATTCACACAACCAAAAATTATTTATTAGCATTCCTGTGAGTCTGAACACCAATTAGACAACGTAAATAGATATTCGATCGGTTTACTATAATCAAGGTTGCGATTTTGATATAAGCAACTGACCCATTAATTACTTACATATGTCAGTATAAATTAAGAATTGTATAGTGTAAGAAAGGCATTTCATCCAGTAGATCAGTTTTGTCCATAATGACATCTCATCATGTAGTGGCCAGAATTTGCCGCGGACAGGACTCGAACCTGGGCACGTCTGCTTCGGAATCTGGTGCTCTAACCACTGAGCTATCCTGCCGCACACTACACTACACACAATTTTCAGTTATATACTAACTAATGTAACTTGGTTAGTCCTTTTTCGTTTAGATGGAGCTCATTTGACATCCATTTAGTCCAAAAGTTCCAACTAACCATCCAAAATCTGTCATTTCTAAACAGACACCACTGGATCGGATTTGCACCAAACTATCGAAAGGAAAGCTGCTCAAACAGCATCACTACCATCATTATCAGTGACATTAAATTACACAAAAATATGAGCAATCTACACTGAAATCCGTACACCCAAAGCAACAAAATGAATTTCAAGAACAAGGTGATGCGAAACATAGCGTAGAGGCAGAAACCATTCTTAGAGATAATAGCCAATTAGTCAAAACTCAACCCATCAACAAAAGGATAACTACATCTCACACACCACTCTGTAATGCAATCGAAATACCCCTTAAGATCACACAGACATGCACATAGATGGACACGCATATGCACTCACTAATCAACCAGCACTGAAAAACCAACAAGAAATAGAAATATGGTGAAAATAATACTAGTTCTCATTCAATTATTAAAATGACAAACCTAGGATGTATAAAAATGAAAGACTATAAAATAAAAGTTATACTATGTTATTTTCCAAAGTAATTTCCCTCTGATAGTCAAATCTTCCCTAGACTCAAATAGGGGGCATTTTTATGCCCACATTAATAGAATGATATATATTTATTCGTGGATAATTCTTTAAGTTACTAACAGTGTTCTGAATTTATCTTGCGTATTTAAAAAACGTATTGATGTGGCGCGTCTACGAATTTCAAGTATCCTTCAAACTACGGAAGGCTTGTTCCAATTTCTGTCAATTTTCTAGGTAAAGATACCCTGTAAATGTGACGTCTGAAATCGAAAACTTAAATAATTTTGCTGTGTTTTAATAGAATTCCGCTTTCGTCAATGGAACTAATTGTGGTCTGTTTTCATCATGTCAACGTACTAATCTGACAACGTGAAATCTATAGATATTTATAAATTTACCTGAATTATCTTCCGGAGATACGACGTTCATCGCCAAGAATGTAAACATCGCAAAACAAAACAATTATGCAGATAAGATCTTCATGAATTTCACACATTTTTCGAACTATTGTTAGACGGCATCTAGCACTGGACTATGGTGACTTATTTAAAAAAACTGTTTATAAAATTTTCCATTTTTAAAACTTTTTATGATATTGTATATAAAATTTATTTCGTTTTGATAAAATTAAATCGGAGGTGTCCTACTCTTAAACATGAGTTATTTCAATTTTAACAATAGAAGAGTAAACGTGATCATATTCAAAGTTTGAGCGGTTCTTTTACAAAATTTGCAAAGTTTTATTCTTCTTTGCAAGTAGTATCATTAATTTGACAAATTTAACTTTCCTGAGTACTTTAATTTCTTAAATTTTGTGACAATTCTCTTTCAAAATGTCGAAGTTTACCAGTGCAAATTTTGTAGAATTTTCGACTTGTGAAGAAAATAGTCAGGATGCACTAACGGCAAAATTGAAGAATCTAGAGTCCTAAACACTTAGTGCCATCTTGTTTTGTTCCCTAGCTAATGCTGCAAGTAGTCATATCGCACTAACTGCAGAAATCAAAAATTTTAATCTTCTGCTATTCAGTTTATTCTCCAAAAATACCAAAAATAATTGAGAACAGCTGCATATGGGGTCCCGGCCCTCTCACACACCATACAAAGTCGCCCATCCACTCATCGCATCGAAAGCACGGCATCATACACAGATCAGAAAACCGAAAACCCGCTAGTCGTCTAAGTACATGGGTGCATTCCACCAGGAATTGCATGCATAAATGCCGAAATGGCACACTACGTGAATTTTCTTGATAGTCGAAAAACAAAGGTCCGAGGCAATAGCGGATGAATGTCACACGCGTATATATTTTTTCCATGCTCAGCCAAAACAGCAGATTTTGTAATGTTTCGACGAATCGCCCATCGTTAGGATGTCCCAACATTAGAATCCAAAAAGAAATCATTTTTATTATGAATTTTGCGCAGTGCGAGCTTCACATGTTGAATCTCCGCGATTAGCGTTCGCCGGTTGTCGCTTTTCACCATCAGTATCGCAAGGATCCGATTGATTCCCATTTCCAAGTAAGTATTTAGTTTTTCTTATTTTTGACTGGGTAGGAATTCGTCCCTTTCTTTCGAAGGCTTCAACGTTGTTCATACTAACCACTGACTTCACTTAGCCAAAATTTATGCATTTCTACGCGGAATTGCTCCTGTATTCATATTTGCTCTAAATAGGGCCATTTGTGAGTTCTCGGCCTCAAATTTGGCTATCG
>JAQBSW010010124.1:0-25708 GCA_029291075.1 Eudiplozoon nipponicum
ATTTAATAATTATCAATGGTCCTTTCTCTCTCTCTCTCTCTCTCTCTCTATATATATATATATATATATATATATATATATATATATATATAAAGGTTTTACGATATTATATTTAGATATATATGTATATAGATATAATGAATTATTTTAGTCATATGAGCAAATAGTCTTATGCAATTATTTCTATGAGTTGATTAACTTCGCATTGTGCTTACGATTAGTTTTTTGAAAAACGTTAGTTGTCCATACTATCTCTCTCTTTCTCTCTTTAATGTTTCACCTAAGCGTCGCTATGACATTAACTCTCCATCCATCTACGAAACTTGCTGCTCCATATTTGAACTAAGTTGTTGCTATGTGCGCAATACCTCATACACCATTGTATACATTAGAGTTCCCGGCTTTAAATAAAATACAGTATACGATAGTCAAGGTTTTAGTTTTATCATTTTTAAATTTTGATTACCGTGACATAGTAGCAATACAGTTATAACAAATAACAAAAGGTTCGATACTGTCTCTCTCCCCTAAAATATTCTGCATACGAGATGAGATGATGTATAGGTGAGGTAATGATTGGTCTACTAATTATAAAAAGTTATATATTGAGTTTAGTTACTGAGACAAATTCTATGATTAAAATAGTGTTGAGTCAAATATATATAAATATAATGGTTTTGGAACGAGGTTACCACATTTGCTTAAATCTGCTATTGTGATCAGTGTTGTGTTGCCTGATGATGGTGCTGGAAAGTAGGCACCGAAACGTCGCCAGTAAACAAAGATGTGATAGAACCGCATTTCCAGTTGAAGTAAAAATGAGTCAACCCGATCAAAGACAAAACAAAATTGGAAATGTTGATAAATCGGATCTTTGTGTAACTGCCCGTGTACAGCTATTACCCGCGTACGCAAAACGCGGCATTGATAATGCTGTAGACATGTCGCGACGTACCGCAACGAGGTTTCGGATCGAGTCACAATGGTCTGGCAATAAATTTGAGTTATACACATTGACCATCATTGAGTTCATTGTCACGTTTCATATCCTTCATTAACTGGACATTATTTTCGTCACTTCGTAAGCAGCAGTTGTAATTACTAAGCTCACATGAAGCATAAAAATATATTATTATTAATAAACTGCAAGGCTGTGTTTATAAAAATTTCCTGGCTCATTTTCATGATATTCTTCATGCTCAACCTTGTTTATTATTTAATGTTTTAAATTCTACTACTAGTTAAGAACCATCTGTCATCATGCCTTAGTATGCTTCATTAAACAAACTTGGAGTAGTTATAATAAATTAGGCTAAGTTCGAGATAGACGATATGAACATTTAATGTAGCACCATCTATATGCGAAAAGACTGGTTACATATATTTGTCATTATAAACAAAAAAATGTAATGGAGAAGAGGAAATTCATGCAGTAGACCGGTTTCAGCCTTATTGTAAACTTGTTAAGTACTGTCAAGAATTTCGCCGCGGACGCAGTACATTTGTCTTGGTTCTTATCCAGTGCATCATCCTGCTGCATAATAAACACAACTGTCGGTTATGTACTAAGTAATTTTTTGGCTAGTCTATTCCTCAGATTGAGTCTATTTGGCATCTCTTTTGTCCTAAAGTTCCAAACCGCCACCTTAATCTGTCATTATAGAACAAGCACAACGCTGCCTGATGAAATGGTACTGAATTAAAGAGCTATACAATTAAGCAATCATTGAATATACGCGCGGTAACAACAATAATTTAAATCAAGTTTGCGAGTTTGAGATAAGCACTAATCCAATTTTAAATTTGTCACAAAAAAAATTCATCTAGTAGACCGGTTTCATCCTTTCACGAAATTCTTCAAGTACTAATAACAATGGCATAAAGAAAAAGGATCTTCAGAGGTAGGATTTCCTAACAAAAGAGCGAGCTTAATAAGCAGAACGTGCTTTTAATGAAGCTGCATTAGGCATGTAAAAATGTATCACGTCTAGTGGGATAACCCAAAATGAGCGAAAAGCTGGTAAAAACACTGACATGGCTTAAAGAGACAATCAGCAAATAACAAAGGCAGTTCTTCCGTTAGACAAAGCTAACAAAATGCTTCACACATAATTATCAAGGCCATTATATGTATTGTAGTACACAAATGAGTTCTATATTATTTGGGTTTTCAAGCATATAAAAAAATATAAGAGTAATAAATAAAAGAGATTTAATCTGGCGAAATGATAATCACGAAATCTAGACAACATTAACAAAAACCTTGGAATTTCACAAACCTCCGACTTAGTAGGATTCCAGTATAATATGGGTCTAGAGCTAAATGGGAGCTTGCTAAGTGTGGCTCGTCGGGCCAAACTTTAGGTATTTCAGCTATATTAAAGATTTTTACATCAGACAGGTCAATTAGGAGGGGTCAAACTAGCCCAGTATCAACGTACAATACGAATAGGCCATCAATCATTAATTTGCAGCCAATGCATAACAATTAGTTTCATGGATATGTGGTAGTGGGACATAAGTTTATCGTGCCAATTTAATGCTATTGAGTAAAAATAATATCAGTAGTAGTAGAAGTGGTAGTGGCATTTTTTATGTTATCAGCAGCAGTAGTAGTAATAATAGCAATAGAAGTCGTAGTGGTAGTAAAATTAAAAGAATTAATTAAAAAATTATTATTAGTAGTAGCAGCATTAGTAGTAGTGTGAGTAAATAAAAAAGTAGTAGAAAGAGCAGCAGTAATAGTAGTATTAGTATAAGAATTAGTACTGGTAGTAGTAGTAGAAGTATTTGTATAAATACATACAGTAGCAGTGGTAGTCGTCATGGTATTAATTGTAGTGATGATGATAGAAGTATTAGTAATAGTCATAGTAGTAGCCGTAGCAATAGTAGTAGTAGTGGCGTTGGTAGAAGTAGTAATTAGTAGTAGTAGCAGTTGTAGTAGTTAAACTAAATGAGGAAAGGTGTATTTATTGATAAATTGCTACATTCTATTTAGGCAAATAAAGTTACATATCATATAAATGCTTACTCTGGAGACGCAGATAGAATCGCACTGGCAGTTCCGACTCGCGAATGGTTTTGCATGACACTGGTGGGCTTAATATCTGTACGAAGTGGAACAATAGGGGCCCCAGCAGCTGTAGATTCTGAGGGTGGAAAGATTGCAGTCTTTTTCGATGCAATAGATCTGCTCAATTCAAACGGATCAAAGTTTACTGACGTCTGATTGAAGGTCACACTTCCCGGCCTAGAAAGACTGTTGCTCAAGACTTGACCTCCAGTATAAATGTTTACCGGAGTAGCACTGTTACTTTCTGTGTCGAAGTTCATTGACCAATCACGTACAGATTGATTGCTTGTCGGTCCATTCATGCAGGCCAGTCGATGACTGGACGCTGAGTACACCATAGAGCCAGCATTTATCAAATTACCGGCGTGTAATGCCGATTTGCTACCACTAATTGCGGATTGATTGTTGGATAAATTTGTGGTTAGATAACCTGAACTTGAGCGTGGTAAATTTGCCTTGGGTGCGAAAGGAGCTACTCTACTATAAACAGCAAAATACATCGTGCACATATGATATTCATGTGTAAAATGATGCGCTCACAAATCAACCATTCTAACAAATTTGTTTCATACTACTTTTGAATAAAAAGTAGACTAATAAAAATCATATAAATTGTGTGCATCGAAAGATGTATGAGGATAAGAAAAATTTGGACGACGATGATAAAACACTAAACGACCAAACGTTGCTGTTAAAGTAGCAAAAAAACCAATAAAATAAAATAAATGAACTCATCACATTCAGATTTCTGTTAAGACGTTTTAAGTATTGTATACATATATGTAATAGAGCGAGTGGAGTTAAATTACAACAGCAAAATAAAAGAAACAACATTTAAAAACATGTATTGTTAAAACAATCATCAGAAACAACAAAGTAAAAAGCTAAAAATGTTAAAAGAAGTAATGTATTCCGATACCAAAATAAGTATGCTCAAATTTTGTTCACTAGAGTGAATGCAGAAAAAGAAAGGTTCACCACCGCTCATTTCAAAACAGACATTTTAATTTAATTTGCGCTGTACATCGATTTGGATGCATTTAAGCACACACAACATAAAGAAATTATATAAACAACATACAATAAAACAAGCATGAATGAAGTGATATCTTAACTACTCCAGTAAGTGAAATGGTTAAGGAAACACATTTAAATGATAGAAAAATCAAATACAAAATGAACATGTGATAAAAATACAAACATTACCATAGAAATACACACACCCAAATGCATTGTTTGCCGTGTTTGTATTGTGTGCAAAAAGTAAACATATTAAAAAAAACAAAGTAATAACTGGAATGATATTAAAACTTCGCAAACAACAAAATCCCATCATATTTCACAAAATGAACCTAACGTCACATTTTTAAAGCAGCACAAAATAAGCCTTTAGAAATGACCGTAACGGAAAGACGTGTCAAGAAACATTGCACTTCGAAGACGCTGAAATCAAAGATAACACGGAACGAGAAAATGTCATCCTTCATGCAAAATGTTTTATGCACATTAATGTCATTCATATTATTATTTAACATGGTAATCGCATTTAAAATAATAATAATAATATTAATATTAATAATAATAATAATAATAATAATAATAATAATAATAATAATAATAATAATAATAATAATAATAATAATATGAGTGAAATCAATAATTTCAGCCACGGGAGGAAATCTATCTTCAGCACGAAAATATTCCTAAAATCAATAACTATTAAAATATGCTACACGCGTAGATTCATACGGAAAATAGTTTTCAGTATGTCATAGTAATTTTACGCGTTGTTTAAATAAGTCTGAATAAAAGCAAAAATCGTCTCGCATAAAAATAATTTGGCTCAAAATTATTTGAGAAACAACAGCTATGGCTGTAGACAGGTTTGGAATAGTAGAGTTAGACGATACACAAAATGAAATCCCAGCATACCTAGCAGCCATAGGCCGACTCTATTATGAAAAAGCAGTTCGAGGATAATGTCAAATTACACTTCCAGTTTTCTATATATATATATATATATATATATATATATATATATATAAGTTTAAATAAGCATATTTATATATATTTAGCCATTTACATTGAAATAACGTGAAACTATGTGGTTGAGAAATGTTAACCATAGACAGTGTGATCGAGTTTTTTCCATGTAGAGTAGAAGGATAATCTCGGAGCATCCGAAGGGATCCAAGATTGTCCACACTACATGTGTCTTGCTTTTGAAATGTATATGGTATAAATATCGACATCAGTTCCGTCTAAATAAAAGATAAAACAGTTAAAACGGCATTACTTAAGGACCAACTGTGTAGTAGTGAAACTATATATGGCACTGACTACCATTTAATAAGTGCTAAACGATATATAGGTTATTTTATTATTCATTAATTAAATAGATTACGAATGCATAAAATAGTAAGCGAAATTAATTTATCGATGTAAAACTTCTGCATAATTGCCTTATGTGCGTTTCTAAAGAGAGCATTTTATTCGGAAGACTAATTCGAACGGTAATTTAGATCACGTTAGCTAATGCTTGTTTTTTTGTGAAGTATTTCAATTAGGGAATATTTAAACCAAAGCAAATTTTTATTAATTACATTCTAATTCATAAATAAAGCTAGATAACACAACATTAACGTGTCTTTTATCATGGACAACTGGATGGAAAAGATTTTATCTCAAATAAAAGAGCTCTACATAAAGGTGGCAGAAATTAAATTCCACGATAAAAGAGGTTGTAATGAATCAAGTTAAAGCAGTAAACAAAGATGTGATAGAACCGAAAACAAAACGAAATTAAAAATTGTGTTCAATCTTATCCTTGTGAAACTGTCCGTGCAAAGCTACTACCCACGTACGCAAAACGCGGCATTGGAAAATATGAAGCTGGAACTCCACAATCAAATTTCAAAAAATAATCAAGACGTTTGTACGACATTGAGAAATAGTGTGCATACTTCTACATGTAGTTCCTTGAATTCCTATATTTGCATTCCTGTTAGTCAATATGTAAACCATAATCAACAAAAATAGGTCAAATACGCCATTTGAATAATCTAACGATTTTACCGACTAAGGACATACGCAAATTTAGAAAATAACAAAAGAAGATTATGAAGATTCACACGGAAAAGAAGAAGCTGTCTTAGCCTACCACCAGTGCTAAAACGTCACTGATATCTTCAATAGAAACATCTTCAAACAAGGATGTCACATAAAACACATAAGGATGATATTTAATTATTGACATTTTGAATAATGAACATTCATATAATTAAACAATCATTGGTTGCGCGGGCGGTGGTAACATTTACCATAATCACGGTTGCGAACTTGATATAAACACCAGACCCATTAATTATTTACATTTGCCAGTATAAACTACGAATTTTATAGTGTAGAAAAGGCAATTCTTAGTTTATACTGGCATATGTAAGTAATTAATGGGTCAAGTGTTTGTATCAAGATTGCAACCTTGATTATAATAATTCATCCAGTAGAACGATTTCGTCCTTATTGGGAACTCATCACGTACTGGCAAGAATTTGCCGCGAACAGGGCTGGAACCTGGGCAGACGTGCCCAACCTTGATTATAGTAAATGCTGACAATTTTCACAAACTCAAATTAGGTAGGGATTATACAATTTTCCATGTTTATGCAAATGTTCAAGTGTGCGATAAAGAGTATTTAGTCAGTGCATGAAACAGAGAATTTATTATCGGTGATTTTGGTCTCGTAGGAATACCCACTATTTGCTTAAAGTAGCACGCATATCGTTAGCGGATATTATCATATCGGTCTGAGCTTCTTTGCAACAGATTAGTTTATTAGTACGGCATCAAAATCTGCGCAAACTTATTTTACGATGCACAGAAGATTTGCATTTTACATTTGATAAACAAGTGGACCACGTTTATCCGACAATATTTATTTTTTCCTTGTCGTATGGTAAGGTAAAAATAATTATATGAGCACTTATATTTAAGGCAAATAAGAAAAAAATACTATCTTCGGCAAAAATGACAATCCTAAATTATAAAAAATTCACAACTGCATGATTAACTTAATGGAATAACTTACTTAATTAATGGGGACTTATGCGATTCGATGCCACTAAAAATATTCAAATGCATATAGATAAATCAGGGTTGCGATCTTGATGTAATCATCCGTCCCATTATATACATACATTTTTCAGTACAAATTAAGCATTGTATAATGTAAAAAAGACAATCCATCTAGTAGACCGGTTATGTTCTTATTGGGAACTCTCCACATACTGTCTAGAATTTGCCGTGGAAAGGGCTCAAAACTGGGCACGTCTGATTTGGCGCACCATAAAGGAAAGGCTAACCAAGAAAAATGAGTTAATGTGACTGAAAACTGTGTGTAAAGTGAGGCAGGGTGTTTCAGCATTTAGAGCAACAGATTCTGATGCAGACGTGCCCAATTTGGTGAATTTTTTTTATCATGAAGGATTATTATTTTTGCTTAAGCTAGTGTTGTTTGCCTATTTACTTTGAATATAAGTGTTCATATAATTAATTTTAACTTACCCTTCGACGAAAATATATAAATAAATATCGTCGGATAAACGTTTCTACTGACAAATGTATGTGTATAATAAGACTGGTGTTTACATCGAGATCGCAACCTTAATTCAAATATGTTATCATCGACCGCGTAACCAATGCTCGTTTAATGATATAAAAGTTCAAATACATGACAAGCATGCACGTCCACAGAATATATTTGGTACGCGATGACCGGCAACTCTCTCCGAATCGTAATTGAAACAAACAACTGCTATTATTAGAAATTGTAAACAAATGGAGCTCAGTGAAGGTTTATCACAAAATTAATTTAATCAATTGAACAATGTGTAAAAGTGGCTCCATTCGAAACTCATATTAAGAATACAGTCTTCTTAGAAAGCAAAGAAAATTTTGACCATTTACCAAGAATAATAATTGATTGCGCGGGCGGTCATAATAATTATTTAATTCGAGGTTGCAAACTTTATGTAAACGCCAATCCGATTATATATACCTTTTCAGCGTAAACTAAGCTTTTTAGATACTGCTTGTTGCGGAGATCTAATATATATGCAATTATATATTAGGAGTTGCACTTTTTATAGGGTAGCAAAGGCAATTCATCCAGTAGATCGGTTTCGTCCATATTGTGAATTCTTCAAATACTGTTCAGAATTTTGCCACTAACGGGACTCAAACTAGGGCACATTTGCTTCGGAGTCTGTGACTCCATTTCCTGCGCCACACTGCCGCCCACTTCATACTATTTTCAGTTATATACGAATTTATGTTTTTCGTTAGCCTGCCCTTCAGGTGGAGCCTATTTGCTATCTCCTTATGGCTCAAGATCTAACTAGCCAACCCCAGTCCATCATAATAGAACAGACACTACGATATCTGAGGAAGTGGAATTGAATTGAAGATATATACGATTAAATAATCAGTGATTGCGCGAGAAAAATTTAATTGAATCAAGATTGGGAGCTTCAAATAAGTAGAAATACCATTCTATATATATTTGTCAGTATAAACTTGATATTGTATAAGAAGGCAAAGGCAATTCCTCCAGTAGACCAATTCGAAGCCCGTCCACGGATAAAATCTGGACAGTACTTGAAGAGTTCCAAATAAGGACAAGTCTGGTCTACTGGATGAATTTAATTTGCTATCTTATATAAATCCCAGTTTATACTGACAAATGTATACAGAATGTAATTAGTGCTTATTGTAAGCTCGAAAGCATGATCCAGGAAATTGTTATCACTAAATGCGGAATCAATGAGAGTTCATATGTATAATGCTTCAATTCAACACCATGTCTTCAGGTAACGTGGTGCTTGCTCTATAATGACAGATTGAGAGTAGTTAGTTGGAAGTGCTGCCTAAGGAGACGCTACATGGCGGTGGAGTCCCTGATTCCAAAGCAAATTTGTTCCGATTCAAGCTCTGTACGTGGCAATTTCTGAACAATACTTGAAGAGTTCCCAATAAGGACAAAATCGGTTTACCGGATGAATTACCTACGCACCTTATACAAAGCTAGTTTATACTGCCAAATATATATATATATATATATATATATATATATATACATATATATATACATATATATATATACATATATATATATATATATATATATAAATATGGCGTGGTGCTTATGTGAAACTCAATACTTCGATTCAAATAATTGTTGCCTGTGCAATCAATGTCTGTTTAGTTGTAAATATCTTAAATTCAAGACCACTTTCATAGGGAGCGCGGTGTCTGTTCTATAATGGCAGATTTGGGGTTGCTAGCCGGAACTTTAGGCCTAAAGAGATGCCACATTGGCTCCACCTGAAGAAAAGCCTAATGAAAAATATAAATTAGTATATATTGTGTAGTGTGTCTACATTATACATCACTTGGTTTATATGGACAAATGTATGTACAATCGGATTGGTGTTTATATCTAGTTCTCAACCTTGACTTAAATAATTTACCAAGTTCGAGTATATCAACGGAAGTCACATTGAACTAACCAGAGGTAGCTGGTTAATCTGAATTTTACTTGTTCATTATGCTTTTCGTTAACATTTCGTTTAACTCGTACATTACCTTCTAAGAACATGGTAAGAAACGCCGCCGTTATATTTTGCTTTGTCTTGTAAAATTTAATCTAGCTACGATTGTTTTTTTATAGAAATATAAAGTACTTGAACTTAAAAAGGAATTGTTAACGAGCAAAAAATTAACTACTCAACTACAGACTAAGCGTAGTATTCATGGTTAAACTACGTCATCAGCAAATTAGCAACGCTGACATCAGTAGACATGTTTGTGTTTCAAATAACAAGTGCTCCTTTTTAGACAAAGAAATAAGGAGGCTGTATTAATTAAGCTGGCTCGATCTGGTTTTATTTATGGCTTCAATTCGATTGCCCGTTAGAGCACTATGCTCTCAGCCTAAATTATATTGTATAGAAGCTTATATTTCCTCGTTTCTGTGTTTTACATATTTCCTTCATAAACCGCTCCACTTTAACATGGTTTTATTCTCATTATTATTATTATTAGCCAAATTAATTACTTAAGAAATTATTATTTTTACCATTAGAAATATTATTTTTTTCTCGTGGTTGTGTGGAAGTGCGGCAACAGTTACTAACGTCTGTTTAATTGCTGTGATGATGGTAAATAAAGCAAATTGAATATCATGACATTCAATTCGGAAACAAATTAAAGCCAACAGACTAGGGGGGAAGAAAGATATAACACGCGGAAGATTTGACAGATTACTAGACAGGAAGACTGATCTATCACAAGTACCCATTCTAGGCAACATAAGGAGAAAAGCGACTGGTGACGTTAACAACTCTCTCGGTCAGCGAGTGGTACAAAGGAAATTGACATGTTTCCAGTCATATGGTATGCGGCAATACTGGAACTCACGGCGTGGGCGACGCAGATTTATGTTTACGCACGTGATAAAAAACAGAAAGTCTAAAGCGATATTTACATTTTGGCATGAATAAAGCTACAATGTTTAAAAGGACGTTGCGTGCATTTGGTTTGGTAATTTTAATGTGCATAGAAGCAGGACATAAAACGAGCGTTTAAACTCGAATAGGAAAAGGTTGGGTAAGTTGTATCCACCACTAAAGGAAAATACTATCTTTAAAAATTACATATACGAAAGCACCAATGCCTTTGTTGAAGGCCCAAAACGTAGAAAAACAAATGTCAGATACATAAACCGGTTTGTTTCAACTTACTTAGGTAATCATGAGGCTATGATTGAAAATTCCTTGATGTTTTAAAATACATAAATGCGTATCTCACCCATAGCAGTCTCAAATACATTGAACCTGATAGCAACAACGGCTGCACAATCCCTAGCAATAACTATCATAACGCGTTTGCAGCTTACACCATATTAATGCAAGTAAGCCCTCATAGATTACACAAGTGGTGAAAACACTTATTCAAATAAGTTTTTTCGTTTAGAAATAAACCATCTAGGCCGTCCTCGATGGTAACCAAGAGAGGCTGAAAAGTGCCATTACGTGTAACTGGCGGTAAATTTCGAGATGTGTCATTAGTTAAAAATGACAACGGCGAATAATTGAAGTTCGCAAAGATCAAAGAAAGTACATTACAGTAAAAACGCTTGAGAACAGATGAAAAGTTTTCTTAATTATAGAGGCGGTTTTACCTTTCCTGTGCATGCACTTCCAATCTCAATTGTTTATATTGATGTCCAAATAGGCCTCTATAAAATTCCTTTTCATGAGAGATATTATTCTACTATGGTGGCGTTCTTTATGAGTAATATCAAGAACTATTTATTTTATCAATCTTGAGGCTGATCGGCATTACAAATTTAATTACTGCTTTCAGTTTGTTGTAAATCGATGTGAATATATTTATGATCATGATCCCGAAGGTCGAAACGCGTCAGTACGTGCGACTGACAATAGTTCTGCTATCTTGTGCGAAGGATTAAATACGATTTCTTTGCTGTTTTTCTCAATCTCGACAAATTAATTGTTATTCCAACTCTTGGATTCAATATTTTTTAAATTGTATAACTTAAATAAATGTGGCGAAAACTGCAAAATAGTTAATGTTCGTGACCACACAGAAATTGCGCAGCTGACATTTTCAGTCGAGTACAACGCAAAGGAGACTGCCAGTGGTGAGAGACGCATGTCGAATTTTCCATTATTTATTTATTTTGCGGTTTGATCGCCGTTAACATTTTTTCGTGTTCTGATGATGATAACGGAAGTTAGAAACGAGTCAGTAGGTGCGACTGACGATAGGTTTGCAATGCTGTGCGACTATTTAGATACTGTTAAATTTCTGCTTATCTCAAGCTCGCAAAATCAGTTTGAAAAATAAAGTAATAACCCATAAACACAGAATCGGGTACTATGACCAGAAGCACACCACAGTAACTACTTTAGTATCAGAGGAGACAGTTTTCGAAAAATATTTACTTTGCACAACTTATCAATTTCAGCAAAATGGAGGATACACGAAACGTCGATAAAAAACAGAACGAAAGCAGATAACCATGTTCATGTAATTAAACTACTGTATAGTTTAATAGAGTTGGTCCAGATATACATGAATGGAAATCAAAATTTATTGAAGTATAATGTTAGAGTTGAGCTTCCTGTGCTCGTAAAGCACCCATATAATGTGTCGTACAGTCTGACAACCCAACTTCAACTCATGGGCCGAGAGTGGAAAACCTGCTCTCGCTAGCATAAGGAAGGGCGAAGGCGTTTAACGGCGATCAAAATGCTAGACATTTCTGACAGATTGTGCTTGCTAGTGGTAGAAGACAGACTATCCAAAAGATGGAAAATCGTGGAACTAAATTCATTGTCGACTGGTGGGCATAACTGAAGATGAAACAGGCTTCAGAATAAATCCTTGATAGAAGCTTAACTTTGTACTGTCTTAAAAAATCAATTATTCAGTGTAAAGATTAGAAGTGCAGCTTCAAATAAAATACCATGTTGTAACTGTGAAACAGTTGGCGCAATCTTCCAAGAACAATTTTTGACTCAGTGGTTAGAGCAACAGATTCCGAAACAGACATTTTCAGGTTCGAGCCCTGTCGGCCGCAAATTCTGGACGGTACGTGAAGAGTTCCCAATAAGGCCGAAACCGGTCTATTGGATGAATTGAATTTTTGAAGTTATAAAATGCTTAGTTTATACTGGAAAATGTATTTATATAATGAAACAGGTGTTTATATAAAGATAGCAACCCTGATTTAAATAATCCTTATCACACCCGCGCAACCAATGTTCGTTTAATTCTATTAAGGTCAATGAGTTCGGTTTATCCCTCGGTATATTAAGGAAATATAAAGTAGGGTATAGTAAAGTAAAATTTTGTAATTGTTCATATAGACTACAGTACATTTAGTTGTACGCGTGTAGTGTTTATTCTGTGTGCGTGGCCGTCAACCCTGAAGATGAGCCTGGAAATGACGTCTCGAAATATTGGGCAAAGAACAATGGAAAATCTTGATCCAACGTCATTTTCAGTCAATCAGCTGATAAAAGGCTCAAAAAAGAAGGGACAAGTGAGAACCCATGAATCGAAGCCAATAAGCTGAGCAACTGAAAACGATCAAAATTCAAGATTTTACCGACCTAAGATTGCTATCTATTGTCCCGCACAAGATAAATGCGGTCAAATCCACAACAAGAAGAACAGCACTGCGCACGAAAGTTTATCATTCAAACTGAAACACAATGCATCAATTTGCGTAGCAACTTATAAAACTTAGAACACAATATGAAACAAATTAATGCAAGTGAAAAACTTCGTTTTAAACAGATAGGTATAAAATTAGGATAAAAGACAAAATAGAAATTTTAGATCAACGATCTCTGTAGCTATGCGTCGTGAGACAGGATAACCTATTGAATCACTTACCTAGGCTGTGTAGGAGCTGGTCTATTTGGCAGAGTGGGAGCCGGCCGCGCAGGTGAAAGACCAACCGCATTTGTTGACGATGTGCGTGGCAAAGTGCTCACATTATCTGTCTTTTTCGGATACGCTGGGTGCGCAGCAACGGGTTCCAACTTAACAAAACAATATCAATAAAAACAAAATAGACAAAATAGGGTCATTCAGTGAATGGAAGTTGTCACTATAAATAAAGTTATAATATTTCAGATACTAAACTAAGTGAAGAAAATCTGTGTCGAATAAAATTAAGAGGTTAGCATCGGAAAACATTAAATTCAGACTTATGAAATATATTTAATGTCAATATAATTTACTATTATATCAAACAAATGTTTACAGACGTTGGAGAAATCATATTTTTTAAAGTTATACAAAGTATCTCAACAATCTGCGAAATTGTAGGAAAATTTTGTCAAATCAAAGAAATTCTTGTTGCATTTTACAAGAATTCAATGAATGTTCGCATTCCAATAGCGAAAAATCATAACTTCACAAAATAACGATCTGCACGGTTATGATTTAGTTATAAATTCAAAGAATCTCGTTACTAAAGATTATCCAGTTATGACTAAATTATTCCCAAACAGAATTTTTTTATTTTGAACAATATCTGTAATTTGAATCCTATGATATAATCTTACAATTGTTTTAATCATAATAAGTACATAAGAAAAAATTTTTCATCTATATATTCTGTAATAATATAGTCCTAAACATGTTAAAATTGAATTAATTTGTAGTCTATATTCATAGAGTAAATCATTTTATACATATCTAAATAAATATATGCGTACGTACATACGCGAATACATATACACACACACACATATATATATATATATATATATATATATATATATATATATAGTCTCTTATATATATACATACAAACAAAAATATATACAATGAATGAAGACATCCAAATATACACATATACATACATACATACACATACACACACATGCATACATTATCATCAACATCATCCAGGACAGTAATACAAAAGCCGTTAGTAAATGGTACTTTGCTACCATTTAGTCATAAGAAACAAAATTTCAATTAAAAAATAATTAAACAAATAAGGAAATAGAAATGATGAAATGGTAATAATAAAAAATAATAATTTAGGCAAACAAGTTGTAAAATTAGAGTGATTTATGACGGGAAAAACTTAATAAATATTGGTATAATTACCAAGATAACATACAGAAGTGAGGCAAATTTAAATTTAAAAAAAAAACATAATTATGGTCAAATCAGCTTCAAGACATCGTTAAAACAACTTCCTTGCGGTTTTCACTTTATGGCGTCCTAAACACACACACACACACACACACATATATATATATATATATATATATATATATATATATATATATATATGCATTAATTCCTTACATGCATGAATGCATGCATACGTACACAACTACATACATCAATACACACAAACGTACAGGAATACCTAAACATACATATACACATATTATCTTACGTTATTATACGTATGCATGTGCAATCATAATACATATACATACTCATTAATGACTTATTGGACAACATACCAGCATTACATGAAGCCAAGCATGCATATACATGAATATATGAATAATGAAGAGTATATATATAGAGAGAGTATATATTTATATATATAAACATATATACATAAATATAGATATCGAGCTGTACTAGAATGACTAAAGTGTTGACAGAAGCATTCGAACAACAGGTTGCAGAAAATATACAGTCAGCTAAACAATATATGTTCTTTATAATAATCTTGTGAACAAAAATGTCTTCCTGATCGTTGAGAACAGTCAATCGTACCAGTCATGATCTCCAACAGTATGCCCGTTAAAAACATTGAGTTGTATCTTAAATCTTAAACGTTACAAAACTGCAGATCCAGATAATCTGCCATCGAGCTTATTAAAAAGGGTAATGTGAGGACTAATTATCTTCGCAATAAATGGAATGAAGAACACGTTCGGTCGGTGAGGGCGAGTCGAGCAATCATTTCTATTTTCAATAAAGACACACGTAATCATGCGGCTAAAGTCATATCAAGGATATTCACTTCAATTTTTTAATGATGCCTCAACGCTTCGTGTGAACCCACTATTGGAGAACAGGTTGGAGTCTGAATACGACGAGATTTTATAAATCGGATCTTTACTCTAAAGAAATTATGTAAATGGCGACACGTATATCGCCGTTCCATTATATCAATCTACCGTACACACGAAGAGTGAATTTGACGCAGTGAGTCACAATTTGTAAATGGTTATTCAATCAAAAAACCGCCAGAGTGGTGAACTTCTAAAAATTATACGAGCTCTTTATAAAACGTTTCTGAAGGCGCTAGGATCTACATTGAGCTATAATACAGTTTTACAATCAGATTTGACGTCCAACAAGGCTGTCCACTTTAAACATTCTTGTTCAATTTTTAATACATGCTTCTATAAACTATAATCTTCAATACGTTCAGGATGCAGACGACAAAATTCTACCATACAGTAGATTCAACGACTTCGACTATGCAGAAGATATAATGCTCTTATTCGATAACACATTTTTCAAAGGCGTACTCTCTAAATTTAAAACACTACTACAGGATCGTCTATCGTTACGCGCGTAAATAAGGCTTCGTCGACAACGCTGATTCAATGACGTCTGACGTAACCCAATAGTTCCGATATAGCTCAACGTTTTTAGCCAGCAAGTGTGAGCATGGGAAAACAACTGAAGTTGAGCACATATAATTTGGGCAATATGGAACCAGTTTGTTGACCAGAGTGAGATCGATGTACTCCTGCAAGTTCCTCGTTGGTGACCCTGATCGATATAACGTGGAATCGTGCTGTGGTGCTTTTGGTGCAGATTTCCAGTAATCTTCTTTTAATATGTTCTGCATTTTTTTTACAGAATTAACCGTGGAGCTTGATAAAAAAGGGAATATTGCTCCTAGTGGCAACAGATGGTGTCCACTACGGCAACGCATCTGGTAGCCATGAAATTCAAGCAGCAGGGAAGCGCAATAAAATTATTAGCATAAAATCATAAAGGTTATACAAATATGAAAAATAGCTGTACCGGCTTAATCCAGTCGTCTTTAACGGGAGGAGGTAACGGCGCTGAAGCGGTGTTCGCAGTAACTTCACTGATTATTTGTAGAGCTTGACGCAAAGCTTCATAGACACGCATCATATCCTCACGTCGTACCCTCTCTTCTGCTGACTCATCCATCAATGAAGTCTTAAAATCGATATGAAAAAAATTTCACAGTATAACCAACAATATGACTCAACCATAGTGAATAAGATGGCGCCTTAATTCTGCTGAATTTAGGAATGGAGCAAACATGCAAATATTGACTTCAATGTTACAGGGGTGTGATAACTCATCGCTTACAGCGCAAGTGTGAAAAGTATCTTTACATTCGATAAAAAAATTTGTGGACGACAGGAAATTTCCTATAACTCCAAACTAAAAACATAAGCCCCCTTAAATGAGCCAAAAGTTTTATTAAATTTTATAATCGTGATCTGATGAAAAACATGACGGATAAAAAACATCAATACATGTAGCTTCGAATAATTTAGCAATTAAGCAGCTTGTTGAAAAAGATTGATATTGATAGTACCCTTGCCATGTGCAAACATAAAAAGAAATTTTATCAGACACACGCAACATGGATTTAAATAATTATCACTGCTTTCGCAACCAATGATAATTTAATTAGATAGACATTAAGCTAGCCTATTATATGAATTAACGTTAAAATGGCGGATTTCATTGCACCGCTTCACAGCATAGCCAAATCTCGCGGCAAACTTCACAAACAGGATTGCCACCGCGAGCGATCCAATGCTATATCACGCAAGCTTTTCATCTAGGAACTAATGAGTAGCAGTGTACCACCCAGCGACATAACTCGGTCCAAAACTACTCACCTTGAATTTAGATTAATTAAACTTGTTTAATAAATCGCATTGTCTCCCTTTCCTTCTTAAGCCGATATAATTTTATTTTAACAAGGTACACATGTTGTAGGACCGAAAAAACGCCAGTACAAATGAAGAATAAAGCACCCAGTAACGGGCTTAATCATAGGATTTAGAGACTTAGGACGGATCGGCTATGATGTAGAGAAATATATTGATAAAATGTAGGCCAAGCCGCGATCGTGAGAAGACAGCTTTGATACCGTGCAATAGTTTCGCTGCAGTAGGATGATGAAGAGACATGCGTTGGTTCAACAGACGTTGACTACTACAGACCCCAGGCAGACGGATTTGTTTCTCCGTTGAGCACAATCTTAGGCTTATGATAAAAATTGGTCGTAATGATAGTATTCGAGACATTGAACTTCAGAAAATACCAAATTAGCTATTCTTGATTGAAGTTAATAGCTGTTTCGAGCTCGTGTTATTTTCATGCATGTGAAATACCCTTTTCGAGGTAAGCAAATCAACTACCATTACAATCTCTATTAAAATTGTAGCTGACCTCAGAAAATACAGCATCGACGACCAAATGGAACAAAGTAAGAGCAATGCAGATCCATGTCTAACGTCGGGGCCATTCGAAAATTTCAGAACGACCACTACTAATGCGGACAAAAGCCGATTAGTTAGCTTAAGAGATTTAATGTCGACATAAAATGTTATCCCATCCAATTACCGATTGAAATCCTGCCTGAGCTGATCTTGTACGCTTCTATCGCATTTCAAAATTTCTCCGAAGAGTAATAGCAGTTACCATGCCTGTTGCAACTCAGAGCAGACTATTTTATAGACAAAACTGGAACTATTATTATCCAAGGAATAACATTTAAAACAGAGGTTTTAGAATTTTTAAATGATGCGACAAATTAATAATTTAGTTTACTGACAAAATTTTAAATAGAAGCAGTGTTTACGCAACAATAAATACGGCATGACTTACCATATCGCTAGAGTATAGCATTGGTAATAGTTCGCCTTTAAGAAAGGCCTTCAACTGTACAATAAAATGCAAAAAAATATACATATTTTGTTGAAATAAAAGTTGAAATCTTATAGATATATAGTACACTCAAAAATTCATTAGCATGGGTTCTCCACATCTCTAGTTTTTAATACGCAAGCAGATAATAATAGAGTAGAATAAAACTTTTCAGAAAGATTTGCGAGACCTAAATTGACACAGGTTCGCAAGCGATGATGCGAATGCCGTTTGAGTTAAGAAACAGTAAAACTACAAAATTAACTTAGGTTTACTTTTTGCATGTTGAGGTTCCAAAAAATATTGGTAGGCCTCAAAACCCTTTATACTTAAAATCCAAAATTCAAACTGCATTCAATATAGTATTCGTAAAGCCTGATAACCGATGATCCCCGACAAGTTGAACTGATAATAATGATATTAACCTTATTGGAATTTAAAATTTTTAGAACTGACGCTGCGCTCGACTCCGCCAATGTCTGTCATCATTTGTCCTGATGACAAAATAGCTCCAGAGAAATTGACGAGCTTACCTCTCATCTGGATATGTAAAAAGTACCACAACCTGTGTTTATTGGTCCTCCAGCGGTGAAATTCTAGAGAATTTTTAATCAGTCATATGGCTTCAGGGCCTTCTGAAGCTTAATGGACGGTAGGCACTGATCTCTTTTTAAGACGCCATTATTATAAGGCTCAGTTCCACCGATATTTAAGCATAATGGTTATATATTGTTTGTTTGATGTCATGATTACCGCGTGTTGTGATAACTGACACCGATCAAGGCCAAAATGTATGTATTCACTGGGTAATAGGAGTACCGAAGTAGTTATAATAACTATTTTTTTATTAAATTTAGCATATAATGAAATTAATTTTTTTGGTACCACGTAACGACTGGGCAACCATTGTTTGGTATCATTCACAGGCTCGGTGTATATTACAAATATAAAGAATTGGTTTTAAAGTCACATTGTCGAAACCTTTAAATGAAGTTAACTCTACTACTGCAGATTTACACATTCGTACAGA
Source organism: Eudiplozoon nipponicum (assembly GCA_029291075.1). NCBI lineage: Eukaryota > Metazoa > Platyhelminthes > Monogenea > Mazocraeidea > Diplozoidae > Eudiplozoon > Eudiplozoon nipponicum. The sequence goes on from JAQBSW010010124.1 coordinate 19,615, forward strand.
AGAATGTACCGCCTAATTGTCTCACATTCCTCACCCAAATATATAGTGGGTATAGGGGGTAACACCGTCTCCTACTGATGGGTCGCCAGTAAGCACGAACCGAACGTACACATTAGATTATACCTTCCGTTTATGCTGAATTTGGTTTATCGTTCAGATCATATGTGAACTAATTTGTTACTAGGTGTGCAACATCTAATACAAAATTGTATATGTATTAGTTCTTGCAACAAACAGTATCTAACCTTCATATATTTAAGTGAAAAATAACATGATTATCGAAAAAAGTGATAATTGATATTGATCAAGGCCAGACTGTATGGATTTACTGGAGTATCTTAATTTTGGTGAACTTTAACATGCCTTGAAATTCATTGTGTTGGTACCGTTGGAATAGGTGATTATACCGTCCAATTTTCCAACATTCTTCACCCAAATATAAAGTGGACATAGGGCGTAGTACTGGATCCTACTGATGAGTCGCCAGTAAACACGAAACGCATGAGTACATGAGATTATACATTTCTTTCGTGCTGACTTTAGTTTATATTTATGGTTCTATTTGAACTAATTTGCTACTAGGTGCCAACACCTAATAAACAATTAAAATGATATTTCAGCATTTAATAATTAATAAGCCAAATATTAATTTATGAATAGCCAAAATAAAAGTCTATCAACAAAATTAGCTTTTCGTACATGCAGGAAATTTTTTCTGCCTCAATATGCAAATTCCAAGATAACCGTACAGAAACAGTGATCACAGACCCTGGCACAAAGGATCAAGAAAGTCTTAAAACAAAATGACCGATGGAGACATATCTCTAACGAATTCCACGTGAAATCAGAGGCCAAGAGACCAAAAAATGATCCGGAGCACAACGACGTAATTCAGCTGTTATTAAAAAGAAAGCGTTGCAGGATGCTTTTTAAAAGTTTTCACGTAACTCAAGCAAAATTGTCATGGCGTATGATATCAGTGATCAGTAAAACCGACTGGAGAAACAAGTCTTCGGATTTCAAAAGATAGAAATATTAGACAACTTCTGAAAAATAGTAATGTAAATTGACAAAATTTTATACTGAATTAAAACTTCATTATAACAAGTCCATACAATACAGTTTAAAAAGGTAGTTTCCTTTTTCCATAAAACAACTCGACTGAAATATCTGATATTTTAAATAGTAAATTGTAAAAAGCAACGGGTTTCATTTAGATTAAAAGCATACATCATACGAGGAAGTAAAGGAAACGGAAAAAGCACGTGAAGTAAGACACACAAACGCATGGAAGATACTCTCTCATTATCCAGCTACGCAATGTTAAAAATGCTCTTAGATTCGCGTTTTCAGTAATTGGTATTTAATCATTGTAAAATTTACTATACAAGTATTATTCATTGCAGTATAGTTGAGTACTGGTAAAAATAAAATTACTTCTTCTTAACTGTGTTGTATAAACCTGCATTATAAATGTTTCGCTTCAATAAATTTCTTTTGGTAATTTGCATTACAAATACACAAAATTGTATAATTCTAGAAAATGGTGCTAACCGATATTTTATGGCAATGGATGAACACAACAGAATATGATATATGTAAAAAATATTTAGTAATATTTATAAAGAAATTCGAAGCCGTAATTTTTTGACTAATACAAATAAAAAATTAATCTCAAGCTTGAGCGAGTGCCTCTGATTGATTAATTTCAATAATATAATCTGTATTATGAGATCTAAAATATACGGACAGAGATAAGTAAATTAAATTTACATTAATAAAACTTACTGTAAGAAAGAACCCATCAATATAGCAAGGACATATAAAAATGACATAAAAATTCTAATATAGTCTTTACTTTGTGTAGAAATTCTTGACGAACATTACAATTAAACAATAATTGATTGCGCGGGTGGTGGTAACAATTCTTCAATTCAGATTTGCGAGCTAGCAACAATTCTTGACACACATTTTTTCAAGTATTAATAATTCCCTGCTATATTAGAGAGATCATCCTTTTATTAGTTAAGTTCTTTTATGATCATTAATTATTTTAACGTCAAACTTTAATGAAGACTACTATTTACACAATTACATTTAAATAGTTTATTCTGGAAACATTTTCTACTCGTGTATAAATTTTGAAAACTTATTTCGTAACCTCAAAACCATTGGTTCCGACCGTGGTTACTTTCACAGTGTACGGCAAATATAAACTAACCTTCAAAGCACTTTAGTAACGATGTAATAAGTGTATAGGCTTTATGTACACACCTACCTATTAATATAGAGTTTGACTCATGCATAGAGAAATTGCTCATCGATGAATGTGGTTCACCTAGATGGGTGTAGATATATAGTTGATTTTAATGAGCTGGGTGACTAAAAGTTATAGATATCTGAACCATATATGACACACAAATATCCCACAAAACGTCAGTGAAATGTAAAAATGAGTCAGATTAAGAAAAAAATCGTATTTATTTTATTAGTTGTTCATAGTTGGTGTGGCGAGTGGCCGACAGAAGAAGAAACTCGTAAAACCTAAATATTTCAGCAGAATAAAATCTGAACACGAAAAACTCACTTCGATAAGCAAAAATGCTCAGGTAATTTTGCAACATCCGAATGTGCAACGTACAAAACAATACATACATGCATACAAATGCATGCATAAAAACATACAATACACATACATGCGCACACCTGAATACAGCATATATGTAAGCGCATATACAAACAGGGTTATATAACTACACAAGTGCATAAAACGCACAAAGAAACTTATGAGCATCCACAAGTTTCCCGTATCATAAAAACAAAGTACAAATCAAAAGTCTAACCTCATTAATGACCATTGCCATAACGATTTTCGGCACCAAATCACGTTGAGTTTTAGTAACTATCGCCATATAAGAGTCAACGACGTTGCGAATGGTCTCTACTTCGCGCCCGAGTTCAGGATCAATACTAAGCGTTTTATCCGCTTCTTCATCCTTCATAAATGGATATTACAAGCAAAATATAAAGTAAAGAAACATACAGTAGATAATAAAAGATCATTTTGCGATATAATAAAATAAAATAAAAATGTTAAAAAAAACTATTAATTCAAAACTAAATAGTTCCGAAACGGTCACGTTATAAATCGATCTATTATCTTGTAGATTATTCAGTTTGTTGTAATGTAGTTTCAACGTTTTAATGTTGTAATATCGGTCTAACACAATATTCCCCACATACCATTGTAATGGTTCAAACCTATTTAAGTTCACAAAATACATATATAAACGAGGATCTAAATCTCCCATACAGTGGGTCCCAGAAGAGCCTATACTAATAAAAAAAGAACACCACAGGCCTCTCCACTGAACCATGTTTTAAACACCAGATTTTCGCCCCTTCAAGTGTCTCTTTGATAGTTAGGGCGCGGTATGACGATAGCAATTAACCGATATCGTGAATAATAGTATTCAACACCGAGGTGGTTGGCCTATCCTTCCTGCTGGTATGCCATTCATCAGAGTTGCATCCGTAACCTAGTGAACAGGATGTATAAATGGTTTTCTTACAGTGTCCCAACCAAAACTTTCGACGTTCCATTAAGGTTTCGATAGTGATCGTACAACAAAAAGCGTACGAATCGAATTGGTTGGCTCGTAAATTTTGGTCTTCAATAATGCCTCCTGATACTCAACTGGAAATAAATTAAACCTAACCGAATAAATAGTTTTAAAATTCTTTACGGACGGAGAAAGCTACAACTGGCAACCTTCTGTCTCCTCAGCAAATTCAAGGACCGGGAGAATATATAATTTGAAGACCTAGGACTTGATCGATTATATAGGTGAATAATTCCAGCTGTTTGCACTATTTGGAAAATGAAATTGCCGCAAGGATAAAACGTCTGGAAATCTCGATAATAACAGAAGCTTCTGGTAACTAGATAGGCTAGGTAAACGAATTCGCTGAAGATACGATTAGAAGCTTTGGCTCAACATTTGCCATAAATACCTTTTTTGATGCATTCAGCTTCAGACCGAATCGAATAGACACTTTTTGAGCACAATTAATGGCTCAGTGGGGGTATACCTTTTTTATGTAATCTTAACAGCATTGCTATCTTATTCGAGGCAAACAATCTCGATAATGCCACCGATATCCACTGCTGGGAATGTTGCAATTGCCCAATCTAAAACGATTTCAAAAGGACCCTTATTAAAGCAAATGCGTCGAGCAATCAGACTATTTTGGCCGGTGCGCCATCATAAAGCATAGCTTGCCATAACACCTGGCAAGGCACATAAACATATGCAGCTGAGAAGTCGACAAAAAACGGTATTGGATAGCTGACACCAGTGGCTATGCACACGAGTGAGGTCTTGAATTCGTTTAACAAACCATATTCTCAGTTGAAACTCTGCATGTGGTAGCCCAGATCGCGTTTTTACCCATCAAGTATCATATTTTGATGCAATACAGAGCAAACTATTACTACGGGTAGATACTGTGTGTTGCGGAGAAATAGTATATATGCGATTGCATAATAGGTGTTGCACATCTAGTAAAAAATTATTTTAAATACGACAAGAAGGATAAACCGAATTCAGAATGAACAAAAGATATAAATTAATATGCACGTTCGTTTCGTGCTTACTGGCGACTCATGATTAGGAACCGGTATTTCGCCCTATGTCCACTATATATTTTGGTATAGGACGTAAGACCGGCTCCTACTAATTAGTTGCCAGTAAGCATAATTTATCTAAATCAGATTAATACATGGAAAAACTATATTTTAAGTAAAGAATAATAAAATCTCAATTCGAAAATAAACCAGACAAAACGGAATGATGCAAAAGCTAGAACAACAGAAAGTCGAAAACTGTTGTTTTCTTAACTACTCACAGAAGCAGTCGCGGGTTGGTTGATTTCCGGGTACACACCGGCTCTCAGAAGTGCGGCCTTCCACGAATCCATGGCCTCAGCAGAATCAGCAGCCAATTCTATCGTCTTGTGATCCCGGTAGACGTTTACCTTTGGATCTGGATGGAAAATAACCACGTGCGCTTTACGCGAGAACAGACCAGATTCACCGTCTCTTTGCTTCAGATTGGTTAATGGCAGCACAAACTTAGTTTCACGTTCCTAAATGTCAAATATTTACAAATGCAAACATGCATTAAGAATAAGATTAAGAATGAAACACCATTCAGGCACTGCTGATAAATTTTTTAAGTGACATGTTAGATAATGCAATTATTTTCACATTTCCAGTGAAAACTCAAAAATAATTTGTGTAATTAACTATCGTAGACAACTGTAGCTAAAACAGAAATAAATTTTGCTGTTCCAGACTAAAGAGCTATCGTGCAACAAAAATTCTGATGCAGTACACAGTATGAAAAATTACTAGTAGTAGAGAACCATATATATATATATATATATATATATATATATATATATATATATATATATATATATAATGTCAACTGAGAATATTGCACAGAATATTTGATTTAGGAAGTGAAAACATTTTTTAGACATAAAGTGTGTGCTTATCGTGGATAATATCCAGTTCATTTAGAGAATTCTCAACTAGAAATAAGAATCCTTCGTTTATATAGATTCAGGGTTTCCGTTTTATGAAACAGATCAGAAAACGACTGATTTTTAATTTTATTTCTATTTCTTGCTGGTGGTTTATTGTGGGTTGATTTGTGACTGTGTGCGCGTGTGTCGTCACATAGGGACCATTCTTAATGTATTATAAAGTGATGCTTGAGATATGGTTATTCTTGTATTGATGAATGGAGTTTTGACTAGGTGTTCGCTTATTTAGCTATTGTATGGAAGAATGTTTTTATGCGTATGTTGTCTTTCGTATCGCGTTGTTCTTTAGGTTTTTGTCCGCTTTGTAACAGCGCAGTGTGTGAAGATTACAGCGTCGACAGCCAACATTGTTGTGCAATTATTGCCATTGTTAATAATCATAGTGATGTCGTTTGCACAGCTAAATTTCCTCTAGTTAATTTTGCGAATCCGATCGAATGTTTGTCAAAGCTGGTTTAATGTTGTTTGTTTGTATCATCTT
>JAQBSW010010125.1:0-25706 GCA_029291075.1 Eudiplozoon nipponicum
TGGTTCTTTTCGCTGATAATTAAAAACAAAACGACGAGAAGATTACAAAGTTTTATTCACAAAGAGTCGGAGATGGAACCACGCAGTGTCCCGCTTATGCAATTCAGAAACTCCGATCAAAACTCTCTCATTTCCTTCCACAAGACGAGTCCAAAACTTCGACAATATGAACAAAAGAACTTCCAAAAAATTTTACAATATTTTTCAAAAATTACAAGTTGTGCTGGTACTTCACCAGATTTCATATTCATATCGCATTGTTCTTTATTCTCAGTTGTCTTGGTTTTAATCTTTACTTCTTTACCATATTTATTCGACTCTTCGTTTTTCTCCCCAATTTCTGAGTCACATCTCGCCTCAACTTCTGGGTACTTCGGTAAATACTTTTCCTCAGTCTCCTCCTCCGTCCAAATAAACTGTGGAATACAGCGATCCAGTGTTACACATTCTACAGTGCCATTTACTTCTATAAATACATTTTTCTCAGTCATATGATTGACTTTAAATGGCCCCTTATAGAATGGAGTCAGACAATTCTGTCTGTTTTCGTTAGTTATGTATACATGCGATGTCAGCTTTAAATTTGAAGATACATAGCATTTTGACTTTGGACTTCTAGTTTTGGTTGGAGCTAAACGACTCATTTTATCTCTCAATGCTCCAACAAACCAATCTACTGAACTAGAGGCCCAATCGAGACAACTTGGAGTTTCTATTAGGAGATCTCCATGTAACCTCAATGGCTCTCCATAAACAAGTTCTGCTGTGGATATTCCTAACTGAACTCTGTATCTGTTTCGCATTGCCAACAAAACTATGGGCAAATCATGTATCCAACTAGATCCACCGGTGCAGCGTAATGCAGCCTTCAGCTCCCTGTGCAGTCTCTCAACCATCCCATTGGTTCTGGGATTATAAGCACATGTGTGTCTTACTTCTATCCCCATTGTATTCAATGATCTGATAAACAGTTCAGACAAACTGACTACCACGATCAGTAGTTACCCTTACCGGTACACCATATCGCGACACCCAATTATGCAAGAACATAAGTAAGACCTCTTGAGCTGTCATGTCCTTCAGGATTGCTACCTCAAACTGACGACTGAACCGATCGACCATCGTGAGTAAATACTTTTGGCCGAAAATCTCAGGCGTTTCTATTATATCAATATGAACATGCATAAAATCGACCCGCTGGTATACCAATCGTTTTAATTTCAGTTTTGGTATGACGCCAAACTTTACAAGTTTGACACCGGGCACATGTCCTTACCCAGGCTCTTATGTCTTTCGACATCTTTGGCCATACATATCTATCAGTGACCATCCTGATAGTTGCCTTAATGGAAGGATGACTGAATTCATGTAGCTGATGAATTACCTTATACCTTAATTCTAGCGGTACATAAGGTCTAGGTTGGCTCCTGGAGATTTCACATAATAACCACTTATCTCCAATCTTCCTGCGTGTATATGCAGGATTCTTTTCCAACACAGCTACTAAAGAATCAAGACCTTGTGCTTCCATCAATTGCTGGACAAAATCATTAGAAGATACAATAGAGCATACGAGTGACTCTGAACGAATCATATCTTCATCTGATACGTCTGGTCTACTGAGAGTATCTGCCACCAGATTATCTTTTCCTGAGATGTGACTAATGATAAAATCAAATTCTGCGAGTCTGGTTATTTGTGAATTCACCCGCCGAGAATAATTTAGCCTATTTGCTTTCACAAGGATACTCAACAACGGTTTATGATCAGTTAATATCATAAACTGATGTCCATCTAGGTAGTGCTCAAAATGCAACACTGCAGAATAAACTGCTAGTAACTCTTTTCCAAGCGTATCATATCGCTTCTCGCGATCTTGGAGTTTCCGACTATAGAATCCAATCGGCTTGACTATACCATTTTCTCGTTGATGAAACACTGCTCCTATGGCTACATCAGAAGCATTTGTGACCAGCTTAAACGGCATAGTTCAATACACAGGTGCTAATGTGGTGATTTGTCTTAATAGGTTTTTGGCTCTCTAGAATTTCTCCTTGTTGTCTTGGCTAAAATTAATAGACCAGGACTTCTTGATCGTGCTCCCTTCACGAACTAAATTTTGAGTTAGCGACCCCAAAATTCCAGCTAAACCTGGTATGAAACGACGATAGTAGCTAATCGTGCCCAAAAATCCACGCAACTGGCGTACAGTTCTAGGTTCTGGCACATCCTTGATTGCTTGTACCTTGTCTTCCAAGGGCTTGATTCCATCCTTGGAAATGATGTGTCCAAGATATTTTACGGTAGAGCAACCAATCCTACTCTTTTCTGGTTTCACTACCAATCCATAATGTTCCAGCTTAGACAAAACGATGTCCAAATGCTCCTGGTGTTCCTCCCTAGATTGACTATATATAATGATGTCATCTATATACACTCTAGTAAATGAACAGTCTTGAAGAACTTCCTCTGTCAGACGCTGGAATGTCTGACTTGCATTCTTCAACCCAAAAGGCATACATAAGAATTCATGCGATCCTCCTCCAGGAAATCGCACTGCTGTGAGCGGTATAGATTCTGCCTCCATAGGTACTTGATAGTACGCCTTCTGCAGATCTAACGTTGTATGTGCCTCATACCCCATTATATCCCTGAGCAAAGTACTCTGGTTCGGTAGAGGATACGAATCGCCTTTCGTTACCGAATTCAATATACGATAGTTACCACAAACCCTCCATTGACCTGGTTCAGGTTTTGGTACAACCACTATTAGAGATGCAAAGTTGGAATTTGAACGCCTACAAATTCCTTCTTCTCTCAACCGCTTAAATTCTTCAATAGCAACCTGCTGCTTGTTTTGTACTAACGGTTGAGACTTGGGCGAACAAGGTAGTGGCTCCACCAACTCGATTTGGTGTTCTATGCCTGTCCTTAAACACTTGCGTTTAGCATTGAATGGCAGAAACACGGCCAGGTGTTTCTCGATGACATCCGCCAAGTCATCGGCAACGACGGGTCTGGGTAGTCTCACTGACCTAACTACTGAGGTCCCAGTCTCAGCATAAGTCACTATCCCAGTGCTTTGTCCAATGGTCCTAGATTTGGGATCTAAAGCGAGATTAAAATGGATCAAAAAGTCCATCCCAATGATGTTATCCTTTTTATCACCGACCAGAAAATTCTACGTAAATGGAGATTTCTGCCCCAATGTCACTGACAATTCTTTAACTCCCTTAACCTCAATTGGACTTCCATTAGCAGCCCATAGTTGGTAATCGAATGTAGGGCTATCAATTTCCACCACATCAGATCGAACTATGCTAACCTCTGCACCAGTGTCTATTAAGAACTTTAAGCCACTAAGTTCATCAGTTATAACGAACTTATTGTTGCTATAACCAGCAACCTCTTTAAGATTACCTGCCAGCCGAAATCTAACAGATTGACGGACTGTATTACTGCGCGTCTCTTCCATCGAAGCTTCCTAACCTAACTTCGATGTTTTTAGTATGCCACGAATATGCATACCTTGGAGCCTTGCATGCGCAACCCCCCCTACGGCTCCTATTAGCGGGGGCTTTATTAGTTTTCCGGCAGCTTCGACCAGGCTACAGGGAGACTACTTCTTTTCCATCGGGGACCACCCAACTTTGGAAACGTGCATCCCCCTCCTGACATTTTCCAAACTCAGCGTATTTGCGATGCGATATGCACCACTCGCGTGGTCCTTGTACACTCTCACGCGATTCGCCTCTCCAATACTTGGAATTTGAACGTTGACTCCAAGAATTTACCCTACTTCTGTTGGAACTTTCCTTATTGTTTTTTATCCAACCCACATCCCTGCGGAGGGTACTTAATTCATTCTCTATGGTCAGGAGTCTCTCTGAGAGATGTCTGAGTTGCTGCTCCAGGCATGAATCTGCGGTTAATGCATACACCTTAGGTTCCTTCTGACGATACACTTTGTCCAACCCTTGGAGCTTCTTGGGCCACTCTAGTTCCAATGTATCATATACATCCAAGGTGGCTCTTAGTCTAGCAGGAAATTCTGCTACAAATATACTATTTATAACTTCCTCAGATATATCAAACCCGATGGATTTTGAAATAAGTCTGTCATAAAATTCAGATGGAAGTAGATATCCCATCTTTTCCTGACGTAATAAGTCAGTCATCCGTTCAATCCTCTCGGGTTGATATCGTCCATGGAGTTCTACTAGAAGCTCAAATGCATTTTCTGGTTCGTTCTCAGTAACAAAATTCCTGAGTCTAAACAGATTCTTTTTTAATGGCTCAGGTAAGCACCACCAGGCCGAGGCAAACCTTTCTATAGGGTCGGTCATTCGTTTTAGTTTAAAATAAAATTTTGCTTCTTCTGTACATGGTGAGCTTAACATTGCTATCCATAGAATTGCGGCAAAACGATCATCTACATCATATCTTTCCGCATAAAGGATCCTGGCGCGGTCGCCATTTTTTGTAGAGGCCCTTAGGTCACTACCATAAAGGGGTCTCTTGGATGCCAGGCCCGGAAAATCCATATATGCGGAATGATCATCTATCTTGGAACACTTAAGTTCCTCTGAACTATCTCTTAAGCTACAATCCTTAAGTCCGCTAGCCAACTGCTCTGTATCCCCAGTATTTAATAAACCAGACATGATATTATTAAATTACTTGTAATTTATATATTATATCAATTAAGTAAGCTTACCCGGATACGCTGATACCCACAGGATACTGAACTGGAATGATTGAGGCCATAAAACAAATATTAACTTTAAATACCCAAAGCAAATTTGTGGTTCTTTTCGCTGATAATTAAGAACAAAACGACGAGAAGATTACAAAGTTTTATTCACAAAGAGTCGGAGATGGAACCACGCAGTGTCCCGCTAGTGCAATTCAGAAACTCAGATCAAAACTCTCATTTTCCTTCCACAAGACAAGTCCAAAACTTCGACAATATGAACAAAAGAACTTCCAAAAAATTTTACAATATTTTTCAAAAATTACAATATTGTTTTACGAAACCAGCGATAACATCAAATGTCCAAAAATAAAATTTGATTTATTTTATATGAGAGGTTAATTGGTGTCCAATAATTAATTTAACCTCTACAGTGGTAACAATTCTTTAAATCAAGTTTGCAGGCAGAAGCAAACACCAATCAGTAAAGAATTTATTGATAAATAGACAACATGGCAAACACCACCAGCCGCAACGCACTGACGTTCGACCTTCCATGATCATCATCAGAGTACGACGGCAAACCAAATTGAATATATATGGAAATCAAATTTAGATAGCTATTTCTTAGTGATTAACCATTTCTTATTCGAGAATATACCCTTTACGTTGATAGCGATGCATGCATGATTCATATTCTCGAAGTTCCTAAATCTCGATTTATTTTTTTGTTTCCATTAACCGTGCAACATTTTTTTTATGTATGCTATTTTGCAATTAATGATTATTTCAATAAGATATTCACTTTTTTGCTATTAGCTCGTGGATAAATGTGTATAATATTTTTTGATAGTGAAAATAATACACTTCCTTGGCAGTGAAATCCACCATAAGCTAAAAATGCAGGCGTGTTTGAGAGGCTCAATACTGACTCAATATTTGAACTTTTTGTTATATGAAATAAACAATAATGGAAACAAGGCATCGGTGTAATAAAGTGGTGGAATAAATCTTGCTGTGCTAGTTAACGACGAATGGTACATATGCCACTATTTTCACACACAGATGGAAAATCACACCCCAAGCACGGTGGTGTTTAGTAAAACCTCGATAAGAGCATTAACTTTGTTTTTCTCCATACTTCTCTGCTTTCCTTTAGGTTACTGTAGTTTTCCTTCAATCTAAGTGTATACTGGTTAATATGCTGTGGCTTAATCAAATGACCATTATCAGAAATAGTATCATTTGGACATAAGATTGCTAGTCTACCGCTTCTAATATTCCATTCATCCGCCGGAATTGCCTCAGTATCTTGATAAGCAGGATGTGTAGGCGGTCTTTCCAGACGACACATCGAACGCAGTGTTTCTGAACTGGATGCGATGACGATAACTCATCTTAGAGTGACCAGATAGTGGTGATTCAGTGATAACTGTTTCCTCTTAAAATTCAACGGACTGTAAATCGAAGTAAACAAGGAAAATAAATTTGCTTATGAAACTGTCCAGACGCTGGCAGATATTTTCGCTCATCTCCCACGCTTTACTTTCCTGAATAAAAGCCGAAATTTTGCTTGACTCAAAGGCCTGGCTTGGTGTATTAATACGTTCTGGCGAGCGGTGAAATTTACTATCCAATAAGGTCGAAACCGGTCTACTGGATGAATAGCCTTTTCTATATTGTACAATACTTAGTTTATACTGATTAATGTGTGTATATAATGGGACAGGTGTACATATCATGAGCGCAACCTTGATTCAGATAATTATCACGCCCCGCACAACCAATGTTCGCTTGATTATATAAATATTCAATTCATTACCACTTGCCCAGGAAGATAGTGTTTGTTCTATAATGACAGATTGGGGGTGATTGGTTGGAATTTTAGGCCTAAAAGAGATGGCATTTGGACTCAACCCAAAGGAAAGGCTAACCAAGAAACATTATTTAGTATTGAACTGAAAATTGCGCGTAGTGTGCGTCAGAGTGGCTCAATGGTTAGAGCCTTTTTCGCGTCAAATTCTGGACAGAACGTGACTAGTTTCCAAAATGGACGAAACCGTTCGACTTGATGAATTGCCTTTTCTACATTATGAAGTGCTTAGTTTATATTGACGAATAATGTACGTAATGAGTCAGGTGCTTATATCAATTTAGCAAACGTGATTAAAAGTTATTTTTGTCACCGCCCGCCAAAACAATGTTAATTAAACAATCGATCCTTGTCGAGGAGCGTCGATTTCGCTGGTCTGTTCGCTGTTTGAGAAGGCTAACTTAACATACTGTTCGACAGGCTACAAAAGAAACTACCGTGTTTGGCTGGAATCGCCAGAGGAGTAGGCCAGGCTAGGCCTTCCTTGGCTGATACTACTTTTTTTAAATCGGTCACTTGATCATATCACACCGCACCCTAACAAAGAGGTAATTTAATCATCATCATTTCCAGCTACATAAAAGTCAAGTGACTAATGTTTCACTGCCATATAACTATAAGAAGTGAAAAAATAGTATATAAATCAATTTAGATAAATTATTATTGAGATTTAAGAGAGGGAGAGGGGTAGAGAGAGAAGGAAAACCTTGCTACTATGAGTAAATTTATCAGGATAACTCACAGAAATGAAGCAAACTAAACCTCTCCACAACACCATTATGGCCAAGTTAGCATTCAGGCAAGGCGACATCAGCAACACAGCTTCCTTGCGGATTTCACCGTATCACGTCATAAATAAACCGAACCTCGCAGCTAACTTTGCCCTACTAAGAAAAGAAAGTTACGAAGATGATTCTACTACACATCTGCAACAAGATCGCCACTGAGCTCGATTCGCTGCCATATCGCTAAGGGTTTCTAACCAAGAACTGTGATGTGCACGAGGACCCCATCCCGGCAGACGAGTGGATCCTATACTACCCAATTTGGATGTAAGTGACTTTAATTGTTTCTGCCATGTCAAAATCTGCCCACCTTGTTTCTTACGCCAATTTGGTGCTGGATGAGAGAACAGAGCTCTATTGGGCAATCGGAATGAGGGCATACGCAAAACGTGACCGAGCCAACGAAGTTGATGGAGCCTTATTTGCTTTTCTAAAGACGAGCACTTATTGTCAGATCCAAAAATACGTCTACGGATGTCAAAGTTAGTTATTCGTTGTTGGTAACCAACATGTGCTATACTTCTCAAACAACGATGATCGAATGCCTGTAAGCGTCTCAGATCATCAACTCTAAGTGACCAAGTTTCACTAGCGTATAGTAAGACTGCGCGTACAGATGCATTGTAAACACGACCTTTAAGGCAAGTGAAATATTCGCGTTTCTCCATAAATGACGAAGGTTCGAGAAAGCTACTCTAGCTTTCGCGATCCGTATTCTCACCCCGTCGGACATATTGCCTACGTTATTGATAGAGCTCCCAAGATATGTAAACCTGTCGACTATGTCAAGATCTTCATTCTGCAGCCGCAACGTTGGAGTGAGTGGTGGGTGATCCTGTAGCAGTATCTTACATTTAGAGGGTGCGAATTTCATACCGAAAGACGGAACAACGTTTGCTAATCTATTTAAGGTGGTCTGGGCAGTATGCTGATTGTCGAATAATAGTACGATATCGTCCGCATAGTCAAGATCGACTAGTTTATCTCCCGGGAGAACTTCAACTCCAGCGTCCTGAATGTGTGAGAGTGTTGTTCATAATAGCATTGATTACAAAATTAAACAAAAATGGGGAAAGTGGACAACCTTGACGAACACCACTGCTGGTTGTAAAGTTATACGTTAATTCGTTGTAAACCTTAACGCGACCAGAAGTATTTGTGTAGAGAGCTCGTATAATATTAACAAATTTAGTGGGCACTACGCTTTTCGACAAGATATGTAATAAAAATTGCGATCCACCGAATCAAATGCACCCTTGAAGTCTAGAAAGACGACTATTGTGGGACAGTGATATAAATGTCTCTGTTCGAAAACTTGCCTTAACGTAAAAATATTGTCTATAAAACCCCTTCATGCGCGGAATCCGGCCTGTTCTTCTCTTGTTTGTGATTCACGTGAAGCGCTAAGACGACGTAGGATAATCGAAGCAAATAACCTTGATACGACCGGAGTCAAACTTATACCACGATGGTTATCGCACGAATTACGATTGCCTTTTTTGAAGATGGGAATGATGGTCGACTCATTCCAGTCAAGTGGTACGGTTTCCTCATTCCATATAGTATGAAAAAGTTTGGTCAACGCTCCTGAAATTATATCGCCACCATCCTTAAACAATCCTGGAAGCAGATCATCGGGGCCGGCGGCTTTGCGGCGCTTAAGAGATAGGATTGCATCGCGTACTTCTAACTCGGATGGTTCTTCGGGACTAACATTCCACACTGTTGATGCAGACATGCTTTCTGGAAGCGGAACTGACGCGGGTGGCCAAGAAAATTGATCTCTAAAGTGTTCAGCCCACCTGTCAAGACGACTTATTTTATCGGTTATTAATTCGTTGTTACTATCATTTATAGTTTCGCTAACTTTTAAACAATTTCTCGGACCTGTTGTGCGTATAAGTTGGAACAAACAGCGACTATTACCTGACGCGAAAGCTACTTCCATTTCTTCAGCCTTTCTGTTCCAAAAGTTTTCGAGATCGCCTTTTAGACTGCGCTTAAGTTGGCGTCTTATATTGCGACTGGTATTATTATGAGTCGAGCCATATAGAATGAAAATCGGTATCTTAAAATCGATGATAATAAGAAGCTTAAGATTAACAGATAAAAAGCATAGGGAGATTGAATTAGGTAGACTGCGAGAAATATTCAGTGCTAATGGGTATCCTCTAAAGTTAATTGAAGCCACTATAATGAGCATTATAAGTAAATTTAATCATGACTGGAAGTACGTGAAATCAAATAAAACAAATGATGATCGGAGGGTGATGGTAATACCTGATTCTAAACTAAGTAGGAAAATCAAAATGATAGCATCCAAATACAATATACGTACTATTTTAAAACAGATCGTTACCCTAGGTATTAAACTGCCCAACCAAAAGGAGAAAATAGAACAATTAGACACATCAGGAGTATATGAAATTCCATGTAACGACTGTAACTTGATGTATGTAGGTGAAACCATGCGTCCAATTAGGGTAAGAAGAGGGGAACATAAAACCGCATGCAAGTATGGCCATGTTAATAGATCGGATCTTGCACGCCATACAGTAGAGACAGGACACTCAATTAATTGGGATGGGTGTAGACGTATATCAATTTGTGGCCGTAGCAGATCGACTAGATTGATTAGAGAATCCATAGAAATTAAATCGAGAAATGATATCATGAATGAAACAGCCGTAGAAAAATCACTAGGTCCTATTTGGAATACAGTATTAAATAATGGTAGGAAACGAAGATTGCACGAATCTGAATCAGAAACTCGCTCAAGTAAAAGAATAAGAACACTGGATTGATATTAACTTATAGAGGTGGAGGGTGAGTAATTCAATATCTTATAATTTATTATCTGATTGTCTTATATTTCATCCTTGATTACTTGTTATCTTATTTATCTATTATCTTACGTTCTGTTGTTAGTGTAGCGCCTTTAACAAACATTTATCTATACATGATGGCAAGGTTTATTTTTATTTTATTTATTGTTTTTTATATTATAAAAAAGCCAAATTTACCTTTGCACTATTACTAGTATCTTCTTTATCAGGCAATTTTTAATTTCTTTTACGAACCGTTTAATTTAACTTTCTACCCTATTGAAACACTTTATCCGTTTCTAATTTAATTTTGCTACTTCTTAATTATTTACTCTATTCATAGTATCTTGCCCCCTCCTCACCGAAATGCCACTCGTAATTACTTCATTTAGAAAAGTACGTGTAAAATAGGTTTGACGTGTGCATTTAGGAAGTGACAGTTATCATTTTAGTTTCACTTGAATGACTGTTACACGTGTCTGTAATTACATGTAACAGATTAGTTCTCAGTTTTAAGTAAACGCTCACGCACATACACACAAACACGCTTATCCAGTGAATAGTCAGATGTTGCCAAATCGCTGTAATTTCACTGGGATGAGTGTACACGTGCATTAATTGATTACTCCTCAATCCAAAACAACCGAGAACACATACACACAGGCATGACGTACGCTTATCTAATGAGTTGCCAGTAATTGTCATTAAATCACTGTAATCTCATTGCGAAGAATGTATACATGCAGACATATACACAAACCAATTTGACATACACTTTCCAAGCATTTTAAATTTTTTTAAAAAAAGCAAGTTATGCTTAAGAGATCTAACAACAAGTATAAATGTGGCAGTTTAAACTAATATTTCCACTTGACATATTGATTGTCAACTAAGTGTGTGATGTGCGTCCCATTGAAAAAGATATCCGTACATGGATATCGAAATATTTGGAAAAACCAAGATGACAGTGGATTCAAACATTTCGGTACGCAATCCGAAAATCAGGTAAATTATCTATTTCCTGTCGCGCAACATGTTTCTTTTAAAGATTATGACTATTGTGTCAGTACCCGATACCAACATTGTAGTACCGCAAATGTACACGGTACTAACACTATGGTGCTAACACGATGGATTTCAATGTATGTTATAGTTCACCAAACTTGATAATTACAACTATTTCTGAAACACTTATTACACCATTAATTCCAGACATCCTGGCCTTGATCGATATCAGTTATCACATTTCGTAGTAATCATAACATCATTCAATTCAATATATAATAGTTAGATACTTTTTTGGCGGAGAACTAATAATACTGTAATATGATACTATATATATATATATATATATATATATATATATATATATATATATTATAGAGTGAGTTGGCGCTGAAGACGCATTGTCGAAGATTTTATATGAAGTTAGCTTCACCACTGCAGGTTTACACATTTGTCTAGGAGATTGTACTGTTCTATTTTCCAACATTTCTCACCAAAGGTAAAGGACGTAATACCGGCTCCTAGTGATGATTCGTCAGTAAGCACGAATCAAATTTGCACTAGATTATACTTTCTGTTCATGCTGACTTTGGTTTATCCTTCTGGTCACAAGTGAAATAATTTGTTACTATATGAGCAACACATAATATATAATTGCATATATATTGGTTCTCCGCCACAAAACATATCTTACTTTTATATATTTATTTAAATGATGTCCGGATTAGCGCGAAGTGTGATAACTTATATCGATTAAGGCCAGTGTATGGATTAATTGTAGTAACAGGTGTCAATAAATAGCTGCAATTCTCAATTTTGGTGAACTATAACATACATTGAAGTCAATCGTGTTGGTACCATGTACCGTCTCGGCAACCATAGTGTTAGTACCGTGTACCTTTTTGATACTAAAATGTTGGTATTAGATATTGACACAATAGTCATAGTGTTGGAATCCTTTACAGATTCGGTATTTATATTATATAGAGTGAGATAGCTTGGAAATCGCATTGTCGAAGACTCTATTTGAAGTTAGCTTCATTATTGCAGGTTTACACATTCGTATAGGAGATTGTACCGTCCTATTTGCCCATATTCCTCACCAAAATATATAGTGGTTAAAGGGCGTAATACCGGCTCCTACTGGTGAGTCGCCAGTAAGCACGAAACGAATGTGCGCGAGATTATACTTTCCGTTCATGCCGTCTTTGGTTTATCCTTCTGGTCATAATTGAAACAATTTGTTACTAGGTGCGCAACACCTAAAACATAATTATAAAATTTCTTTAATAATTTAAAAATGAAATTTTTATTATCCTTCAGAGAATCCAACACCTACTTAAGACTGTTTTCTTCCTGTACCTGTAGTTCCTATTGAAAAATCCATTTCAGATGGTCTTATTTGAACTAGCAGATTTCGCGTTTTATTAAGCAATGTACAACTATCAAAATAATATTTGCAAATTTCTAATAAACGCCAATGTCATGTTCAAGCAGTTTAGCAAAATAGAATAACTACGAACTGCTACGCGAAATAATGCATTTAGAATTTCCTCGGTAATTGTAAAATTTCGTATATACTTTTTTTAATGCTGAAATGCGACTTTCAACTATAGTATTATCGTATATATTGCTTCTTATGTAAATTTTTCATCCTAATCTTTTTCAGCAGAAGTAACAACATTTAAATACGTTATACAAGGAAGTAACCATTGATTATGTGAGCGCATATAAAAAAATTTCAAATCAAGTTTACGAAAATGGAGCAAACCAAAACCACTATTTAACCAGTCGCAGAACGAGTCAGAACACTTCCTTTAAATTAAACGAAAATTAGTTGCGTGGGTAGTGATAAAAATAATTTAAATAAGTGCTAAGATCATGATAAAAACATCAGTCCTAATATATGCATATATCAATCAGACCGGCTTCGTTGATATTGATAATTCATGAAGTAATGTCCAGGAATTTGCTGTAGACAGTGCTGGAACCTGGGCGCATCTGCTGCAATGTCTGTGACTATAACCATTGAGCCACTCTGCCGCAAAATACACACAATGTTTAATTATATACAAACTCACATTTTTTGGTTAGCTTTTCCTTTATTTGGGTCCAATATGGCATCTATTTAGACTTAGAATTCCAACTAACCATCCCTAAATTTTCATTATAGAACGGTCATCATATTACCTGTGGAAGAGTTATTGAATTGAACATTTATATAATTAAACAATCATTGGTTGCGCAGATGGTGATAAAAATTATTTAAATGGTGGTTGCGATCTCGATGAAAAAACTGATGCCATTAAATAAATAAATTTATCAGTATAAACTGAGCTTTGCATAATGTTGAAAATGCAATTTATCCAGTAGACCGGTTTTTTCGCAACAGGTAACGCTTTAAATATTGTACAGAATATTGCAGCGGACAAGGCTCAAACCTGGGCATACTTGTTTCGTAATCTGTGACTCTAACTCCGGACGATCCTTTCGCACGCTACACATCATTTTCAATTATTTACTAATGAATAAGTTTGGTTAGCTTCACCTTCCTTTGCGGGTGGCTAGTTGTAACATTAGGTCTACATAGATACCATATAGGCTCCACCTGAATGAAAAGCAAACTAAAATACGCATTGATATATAGCCGAAAATTTTGTGTGGTTTGAGGTAAGGAGTCTGATTAGTTAGAGTCACAGAATATGGGGCAGATGTACTCAGGTTCGAGCCATGCCTGCGGCAAAATTCTCGACAGATCTTGAAGTATTCCTAATAAGGACGGAAACGGTCTACTGGATAAATTGCAAGTATGTATTAGGTTTTGCGAACCTAGTAAAAAATTAGTTCAGTTGTGACCAGAAGGATAAACCAAAGGCAGCATGAACGGAAAGTATAATTTCATGCACATTCGTTTCGTGCTTACTGGCGACTCATCAGTAGGAGCCGGTATTACGCCCTTTAACCACTATATATTTTGTAGAAGAATGTGGAATAATAGGACGGTACAATCTCCTAGACGAATGTGTAAACCTGTAATAGTGAAGCTAATATAATATAAAGTCAACGACAATATGACTTCAATGCTAACTCACACTATATAATATATATACCGAGTCTGTAAAGAATACTAACACTATGGCTATCGTGTTAGTAACTGATACCCTTTTTGAAATCGATGAGTACCGGATACTAACACTATGGTTTCCGAGTCAGTACATGATACCAAACTGATGGATATAAATTTATGCTAAAGTTCACCCAAATTGAGAATTACAACAATTTCCGAACACCTGTTACCCCAGTTAAACCATACACTCTGGCCTTCATCGATATCAGTTATCACATTTCGCGGTAAGCATGACATCATTCAATTCAATATATTGCAGTTAAATACTGTTTGTTGCGAAGAACTAATATATATGCAAGTATGTATTAGGTTTTGCGAACCTAGTAACAATTAGTTCAGTTGTGACCAGAAGGATAAACCAAAGGCAGCATGAACGGAAAGTATAATCTCATGCACATTCGTTTCGTGCTTACTGGCTACTCATCAGTAGGAGCCGGTATTACGCCATTTAACCACTATATATTTGGTCGACGAATGTGGAATAATAGGACGGTACAATCTCCTAGACGATTGTGTAAATCTGCAATAGTGAAGCTAACATCATATATATATACATATATATATATATATATATATATGTGTGTGTGTGTGTGTGTGTGTGTGTAATGGGATTGTTGTTTATATAAAAGTTGCAACCATATTTTGAATAATTGCTTTACAGTTTTTTGTCAACGTCCACGCAATGAGTAATTGCTTTATTGAACAATTCAATTTAGATTATTTTTCTGAAATTTAAAATATCTCTTCAATAGAATTGTGACTCGGAACTTCCAGTAGAATGCTATGTGGTTCTGATTAACCTATAAAAAGTGATTTTTTTATACGAAAGGCATAAAAAATGCTCATTAAAATATAACGTACTTTTGTGTAGGTCAGAAGAATTTGCATCCTTACATTATTTAGTTATTGATAATATATTCCTTTACCTTTGAAGGCCAGCTTGTATGGATAAACTGCAGATAGAAACGTGTGATTACAATGAATTAAGGTAAAACAACCACGAATGTGGTGTGTAACAAGAATTTGGCTAGTCAAGTTAATTGCAGGAATACGGCCAGTGTTCCTGGAGCTCAAAGATTTTGGATCATTCGAAAGAAAACATATCTACAAGACAATGGTTACGTCCTTATTTTTTAACTTTTCAGTAATCCCCAATAAAGATAGGACCACGGCCGTCCATATTTACAAAGATCCTTCTAAATATCAATCCTGTGTCAAGGCAGTTGAAATGGTCAGTCAATCATCTGTTATTTAACACTTAAACAGTCAAGGGCATTGATTGCGTTATTCTCTAATTTTGTAAGCACACTATACTACAACCAGTAACCGTTCACCAGGCATCAGATAACAGAGAAATAATACAATTTTTGTTTTTAGTAAAGAATAGCATAAAAGACATTTACGTTTGTCTACCTTCCTTTCTAGACTTATAGGAATACTTAACATCAATACATATAATAATATCTCGTAGAAGTTGATGACAAATAGCATAAATATGAAGCAAGAAAGGAAAACACGTTTTAATCTCGAAGGGCATCAAGAATGTGAATTGCACGGTCTAAAGCAAGATATAATTTGCTAATTTAACACCGCGCTGGTGTTTTTGGCTAAGCTTTGAGGCCAAACCTATAACTTATTAAATGATGACTTAACTACTAGTTGTCTGTTATTTTGCAAAAATATAACGGTACCCAAGCTCCTGAATAGTGAAACCAACAAACGCTTCGTAAAATGGGCTTCATCAATATTTATGATTTTCATTTTGCAGTTCAACGTCGTAACACTGGAATATCAAAGTGGAACTAAACTGCGAATTTTAACTCCTTTCAGTTGTTTTGTGTTCATTTGTCACGCACGAGTGCCTTGACGAAAATTTGCACAGCGAAACGTAGAGAAATATGCAGATACACAGCAGTCCATTCGACGAGCTAATCTGCCAAAAGGCTGTAAATCGTCTAGAAGTTTTTTGTCTGTTTAGGCTATACTAGAGCATTTGTATTTGACGATGCATCAGTCATTCCAAGAACAGTTTAGAGCATACAATTGTGTATTAGGTGTTGCGCACCTTGTAAATAATTTGTTCAAATATGACCAGAAGTATAAACAAAAGTCAGCATGAACAGTTGGTATAATCTCATGTGTACATTCGATTCGTGCCTTTTGGCGAATCATCAGTAGGAGCCGGTATTACGCCCTACAAACACTTCATATTTAGGTGAGGAATGTGGGAAAATTGTATGGATAAATCTCCTATCCTAATGTGCAAACATGCAGTAGTTAAACTAAGGGAATTGGCTTTCAAGTCGCATCGTCGAAGACTTTATATGAAGTTAGCTCCACTACTGCAGTTTAACGCATTCGTATAGGAGATTTTACTGTCCTATTTACCCACATTCTTCACCCAAATATATACTGGGTAAAGGGCGTAATACCGGCTCTCACTGATGAGACGCCAGTAAGCACGAAACGAATGTGCACATTAGATTATACAAACTGTTCACGCAGATTTTCGTTTATCCTTCTGGTTAAATTAGAATAATTTTTACTAGGTGCGCCACACCTAATACTTTTTACTTTACTTTACTGCGGCTGGCTCCTTTTAGAGGATAAGCCAGCTCCATTGATATCCCGGATTAAACCTCTCCATGCCGGGCGGTTGGCAGCCATTTCGGAACATAAAGAGGGCCAATGACGCTCCCAGTGACGCGGACCATAAACATTGCGTAAACCTAGGAGTTCCATGTCCGATTTGATTGTTGCAAGCCATGTCTTCAGTTGTCCGCCTCGGCGGCGGCGCCAGTTTGCACATTGACCTGGGTTCATCACCTGCCGTACCATTTCGTCTTCGGGTTTGCGTAGTACGTGCCCGAACCATTGAAGTCGACGATGTTGGATCCAGACGGATAGTTGCATGATGTCACCGCATTGGTGACGAACAGATGCGTTCGACACTCGGTCCATCCATTTTGTCTTTGTGATGTACCTAAGGCACCAATGGTCGAATACTTCGAGCTTTTTGGAGTCCTCAGAACGTAATGGCCAAGTCTCACAGCCATACAGTAGCACAGGGCGAACAGTAGTCTGGTAGACTCGGATTTTCGTTTTGAGGCTGATTTCACTTCTTCTCCAAAGTGAGTTCTTCAATTGTAAGAAAGCAAGTCTGGCACGGTCGATGCGTGTTCGGACTTCATTCTTTGCTTGACCAGTTGGAAGTATTTTTGAGCCAAGGTACGTAAAATCGTCGACTGTTTCGATTGGGCTGTCGTACACCGTGAGCTGCTCATCAGATGAAGATACACCGATGGCGAAGGCCTTCGTTTTGTCGGCATTGATTTCCAGACCAACGGCTGATGAAAACTGGGCCACTTGATCCAAAACGGCTTGCATGCTCCCAAAGCTGTCAGCAAGGAGAACAACATCGTCTGCGTAATCAACATCCGTCAGCCATAGGTTATTTGATACTTGAACGCCTCGGAACTCAGTTAGCGCGTTGCTCAAAATCCAGTCAACCGCATAATTGAACAATATGGGTGACAAGGGACATCCTTGTCGAACCCCTGTGTGCAGACTGAATTCATCCGATTCTTCTCCGTAAACACGTACTCTGGCTTTGGTGGCTGCATAGTAGGCCTTGATCAGATTGACGAGTTTTATGGGCATACCGTCGAGCAGCATGATGTTCCATAGGGAGTCGCGATCAACAGAGTCAAAAGCAGCTCGGAAGTCAATAAAACAAGCGACGGTTGGTTGTTGAAATTCGTTGCGATGTTCCAAAACTCGCCGTAATGTAAAGATCTGATCAACACAGCCTTTGCCTGGTCGGAATCCACCCTGATTGGGACGGGTACGGACATGCCGCTCTTTGCAGAAGCGGTTCAATAGAATCGACGCCAACGGTAACAGGATTGACATTCCGAAGTCTGACGGGCATGCTTCTTGTTCCCAGATAGAAGAGAACAGTCGACGGATTGATGGCAGTAGTGCGCCTATACAGGCCTTGTAGATCTCTGCAGGAATTCCATCTTCACCGGAGGATTTCTTGCTCTTCATGCGCTGGATGGTCGTAGCGATCTCAACCTCAGTTGGGGAAGAGCAGTCCACATCGTAGCTGGGTGTAGATGTTGCAGGTGGTTGCGGTGGGGAAAACTCCATGAAAATGTCACAATCTATCACACACCTAATACACAAGTGCATAAATATTCGTTCTCGGCAACAAAACGCTTTTAGCTGAAAGCATTGTTAAAAGTAATATATTATGAGCAGATTGGCTAAGACAACCTTCAAATAACACATGTATAGCTTGCAGTTGATCACAACGGTAGTCCCACGGTCGCGTGTTGAAGTGCAAACCAAAAACACATTTATAGATTGAAATTTTGTATACTACCCTATATGATTCCTTCGACATTAGCTCAAAAAGTAACATATTACTTATATATATATATATATATATATATATATATATATATATATATATATATCATAAAAGTTGCATAACACTTACAGAATGATTATAACTAAGGGCACTATACTGTTGAACAATACGGTTTGTAGTTAAATAGGCTACTTTATGAACATTAATTTTGCCAATAATATCTACTTATGATTGAAAGGTGCACCACACTAATAATAGAGATTTAACGAACTATTTTTAGTGATCACTGATTACACGAACAGTAAAAATAGTTATCTTACTTATGAGATATGCACAAATCGAATTTTCAACCATTACTATAGCTTAGCAAAACTATGATCAGCTATACGCACTAGTGACGATAGATTTAGTGTCGAGTATGAAGACAGGGTTCAAACTATGCCTACTGAGCCCGCACTACTTCTAGGAGTCTCGCATACCTTGTACTTGACAGGAAATGTAGGCTGCACAATTGCTATTTAGTCACGAACATTAACTGATTGCAGTTTTCGCCACACATATATGTTGTCAATACAATTAAACAATCATTGATTGCGCTGGTGTTGGTAACAATTCTTTAAATCACGTTTGCGAGCTTGAATTAAACACCAATCACATTGTATTTAACCAGTCGTCGAACAACATAACAAAACTACCGCCAGTGGCACGCACTGATGGGTTTCGACCTTCCATGATCATCATCAGAGTAAGACGGCAAACTGACTAGCGAGGATCAAACCGCATTACATATTTATTGAGAGCAAACTAGATATAAGGCTGTCACCTCTAGTAGTCTCGAATACATTCTACTTGAGTGGGAATGCCGGCTGCACAATTGATATGCAGTCACGAACATTAACTATTTGCAGTTAGCCAGTTTGCCGTCGTACTCTGATGATGATCATGGAAGGTTGAAACGCGTAAGTGCGTGCCACTGACGGTAGTTTTGTTATGTTATTCGACGACTGGTTAAATACAATGGGATTGGTGTTTACTTCAAGCTCGCAAACTTAATTTACTAACATTGTTACCACCATCCGCGCAATCAATTATTTTTTAATCATATTTATGCATTTTTTCTAAATAAATTCAATTCAGTTAACTGATATTTTAGAAATCAAAATACAACGTGTGACTGGTATCGTTTTTAAAGAGAATATAACGCTGATTAAATATATTACGAAAATGAGCTATCAGGGTATTGTCAAAAATCACGAATTACTGCGACAAAATGGTGGCAGCATCATCTATTCCATTGGTTCTAACTCAGGTAGGAAAGATTCTTTCACGTCGTTTGAATTCTTTTAATGCAAACAGAAATATCATTCAGAAGAGGCAGTTTTAAATTCCTTAAAGCTACGCAATAAAACATTCTTTAATTATTCATGCATTGGAAATATATTCCAAAGTAAAAGAATCCTAGCAATGATTTATTAAACTTCTTTTTTGTGACTTAATAAAGCATTTGAACATGAATAGTTATGAAGAGATGTGCGTTCACTATATAAAATATAATCTACGCGAAAACAAGTTAAAACCTTATTCCAACGGTATTTCCTACTGAAAATCTTAACAGGGGTAAGTGTAGAATTGAATAAGAATTTCAGCAATACGAAGAATTAAGCAATAAGGTTAGCTCAGTAGAACAATGCGTATAATTTCATTTACGCAAGAGTTTCGTGTTTACTGGCAAACTTTTAAGTAGGAGCTGCACTAACGCTCAAACACATTATATAACTCTACAATTTAACAATAATTGATTGTGCGGGTAGTGGTAACAATGCTTTAAATCAAGTTTGCGAGCTTGAAGTAAACACCAACCCCATTGTATTTAACCAGTCTTCGAACAACATAGTTGGCGGTAGTTTTGTTATGTTGTTCGAAGACTGGTTAAATACAACGGGGTTGGTGTTTACTTCAAGCTCGCAAACTTGATTTAAAACATTATATAACTGTTTAAGCGATAAGGGACGATTGGACGGTGCAATCTACGACTGTCTATTCAAGCAGTAATGGGGTAACTTCATACAAATTCATCGACAACACAACTTCAAAACTAACTTACTACATATAAAATATACCGGGCCTGTAAATTAGTTACTAGATGCGCATATATATATATATAATATATATATATATATCCATCAGTTATATATTTATTGAGATACCATGGCTACCGCGATAATTGATAGCTGATATAGATCAGAAACCCAAGAGTGTATGGATTTGTTGGAGTAACAGGTGTTCAGAAGTAGTTGTAATTCATAATTTTGGTGAAATGTAGCATATCTTGAAATTCATTGTGTTGGTACCATGTAACGACTCGGCAACCATAGTGTTGAACTCAGGTAATGTCTCAGCAGCCATAACGTTAGTATCGTCTACAGACTTGGTATATATATATATATATATATATATATATATATATATATATATATATATATATATATATATATAATATATATATAGTGAGTTGGCTTTGAAGACGCACTGTCGAAGACTTTATATGAAGTTAACTCCACTACTGCTGGTATACAAATTCGCATGGGAAATTGTACCGTCCAATTGGCCCGCATTTCTCACTCAAACATACAGTGGGTATAGGGCGAAATACCGGTTCCTATGGACGAGTCGTCAGTAAGCCCAAAGCGCATGTGCGCATGATATTTCACCTTTCGTTGACGCTGATTTGGTGTTACTTTTCTGGTCATATTTAAACTAATTTGTTACTATTCCCGTAGTAGTTTATTGCCTCGTTACATATTTGTCTTGCTTAAAAGAAATGTGTCTTTTCTGTTATTCGTTTCATCTGATTCTTCTCATGTCTATTTTGTTGCTAATAATAAATTTGGTACCATATCCTCATATGGCATTAGGTAAATAATATATTGAGTCGATACAAGTTTTTTAACATCCACCAAGATTTCTTGTTGTTTGATATGCATTGCTCATAATGTTTTGGAATTATTCCGACCTCACATTTTGAAGTATGAAGAAGTAAGCTGTGATCACTTGGTGGCCTGTTGTGATTATATGCTCTGTAATTGCTGATTTAGCAGATGGCGCTATGCCTAGGTGGATCAAATTTTGGGCAGTTATTTATGAATTATAAGGAAGTGGACCCTTATGATTAAAAAATATTTCTCTCTGTTTGTTAAGTGTGATGTTTACCGGGACACTTGTAAAATTTACTCTCTTGATTAGGTTTATTTATCCGCTCCTAATGGAGGATGGAAGTTCACCTCGAAACGGTAGGTTCAGATAAATTTTCATGTTACCATACTATGCTACGCGATCCAAGCGAGGTCTCAAGGAATTTATACGGATAGTTGTTCATTTGAAAGATTTCCAACAAATGCTCGGAGCATGTCCTCTTGACTCGGCTAGCCATGTTAGTTACCGGGTCTCTATTGTAAGATTTTGGGACGCTGCTAATTCGATAAAATGTATTGTTCAGCGAACGTAGATTTGTTATGTATTCACCATGTCAGGCTGACGACGTTTAATCGAAGCAACTGAATGTCGAGATAAGGAAGCAAGATCTCTTTTTCTCCCTCCAATATGAATAAGATATCTGTGGCGAATTTGTCAGCCTGTTTTATGATTTCTCGAGGATCTATAGCTTTCGGGATGGAGAGCAGTATATCTTCCACATATCGTGTGTGTATATAGCGTACATTGCTCAATCGTATTCTGTAGGTTGGTTTGTTCTAGATGATACATGCATACATCCGCTGGGTGTGATGCTACACAACTTCATATGGCAACGCTATTAAACTGACGTAATTAATCATAAATAAAGATACACCGGCAATTTTCTGTGCTAGCAAATGGAAGTTGTGTTATGCTCTTCACGTGAATCAAACAAATTGGATATTCTGAAAATCGAAATTCCGAGTTTGAAATCAACACCAATCACATAGTATTTAAACAGTCATTGAACAACATAGCAAAACTACCGTCAGTCACACTTACTGACGCGTTTCGACCTTCCATGATCATCATCAGAGTATGACGGCAAACTGACTAGCGAGGATCAAACCGCAATTCATATGTTTGTAAAGCAAAATTAGATATGCGTCTCTCACCTCTGGTAGTCTTGCATACATTGCACCTGACAGGAAAAGTTGACTGCACAATTTCTATGCAGTCACGAGTATTAACTTTTTTAAACTTAATTGTTTTGACTATATATATATATATATATATATATATATATATATATACTCTTCTCTTATATATATATATATATATATATATATACTTAAGGCAAGTGATTTTTAGCAATCCAAATTTTTGCTGTTATAGTAATGTAACAGTAGATTATTCTGGCAAACTTAGTGCTTTTATCGTATCAATCATATTGCGTAGAAGTTTATTACGCAAGGTGTTTAAAAAATTGAATTTAATAATGAAATCAATGATTGTTGAACACGATGGTATTTTGGTAGTCATGCTTAAAAAGGTACAAACCCGTGGCTCCACACAACAGATAAAATTTTATTGTTCCTCATTAATTAAGTTAAAGGCAAACATGCATCAGGTGTATATTAAGATACACTTTAGTTTACATTGAGCCGAAATAACATAGAAAATTTAGCATTAACAAGAGGTAGTCTTCCATCAGTAGAAACCTCTGGAACATTAAGTTGGTGCTTCATTCATTCCGACTTACACAACTTTGCGCACCATCTATACATAGTTATAAATAGTCTGCAAGCAGGCAACTCATGTGTGAAAAGGTTAGTACTTTCATTTGAGTGACCGCATTTTTTGTGGGACACTTGTTAGCACTCATAGGTCGGAAAATCTTGAACCTTTATCTTTTCAGATGATGAATTTTTGGCCTCAGTTGATGGGTTCTCACTTCACCCTTCTCTTTAGCCTTCAATTAGCTGATTTTCTGAAAGCGCTTTAGGATCAATCCGCATTGATCTTTACCTATATTTCGAGACGTTATTTCCAGTCTCATTAGTTCACAGTGAGTAATGGTAAATGTGGTCTCATTCAAGACATATATATTTATATATTTTTTTTTATTTTTATTTAATTGTCTTCCTAATAAAAAAAAAAAAAAAAAATATATATATAAATATATATGTCTTGAATGAGGATACCACATTTGCCACAAGTTGTGTTTTACTCCTGTGCGTATTGTGTGAACCCTGAAGATGAGACTGGAAATAACGTCTCGAAATATAGGTAAAAGATCAATGGCGGATCTTGATCCTAAAGCGCTTTCAGAAAATCAGCTAATTGAAGGCTTAAAGGAGAAGGGACAAGTGAGAACCCATCAACTGAGGCCAAAAATTACATCATCTGAAAAGATAAAAGGTTCAAGATTTTGCCGACCTATGAGTGCTAACAATTGTCCCGCACAAGAAAAATGCGGTCAAATCCGAAACGAAAAGGACAGCACTGAGAAACAAAATAATACATCTTTTAGTACTTTTCATGTTACTGATGTTAATATATCCTCATTGGCTGACTCGAACTGAATTGCTAAGAGTTACTCCATGGTATAAGGGACACGGCCTTTTGGTAACTATGTTAGCTAACGAGAATTACAGCCTTAAACAATTGTATTATATGGTTTGCCGAAAGCGACAGTGCATTTTGATTATAAAGTTAGCCAATGAGAATTATTACTTCAGAGAATATTATACAAATCTGCTAAAACATAGATTTTTAAAATGATAATTATGTTATTCAATCATAATTATTGCGTTCAAGAATTTTATAACATGATTTCCCTAAACGAATAAGGTTTTGTGGTAACTATGTTTTCCCATGAAAAGTAATGTCTTAGGCCACCTCTAACTAACTTGTTAAGAGGTGTTCCACGTCTTATGTATAAAAGGTAAAAGAAGAAACTTATAATACTGCAAGGTCGGAGACAAGTATGATGAAAATATGAAAAAAACTGTCCCCTAATAAAGAAATATATTTTTTATATTTTGCAATTGTAATACTCTAAAGACTGACTTTGTCTCTATTCTAAGAAGATAATATTTATCACGTAAAATTTTCCGACGACGGCATGTCGGACTAGAAAATATGACTCAATTACAATTTTACAAGATGTCTGTTTAAAAACAAAATGTAACTAATTCACTGAGAAAAGATTAAGAGCTTATCTGTGCAGTCATCTAATATAATGAGGTACATTTTATACAATATTTGTCGGACATTAGAGAATACATCTTACTTTATATCTTCTCAAGAATATTAAGCGTATAAGCCATTGTCCAATTAAAATAACATGGGAATAATATATAGTTATGTAATGCGTAAATTATGGAGCCTGGCATATAATTAACGTCAAATAAAAGGTAGACAAATTGAAAATTCAAAGAAACAATTTAATTGTCAGCTGGAAAGTAAATAAAACAAGAGGAATAGTATACAATTAAGCAATCATTGATTGCGTGGGTTGCGACAATTCTTAAATTCAACATCAATCCCAATGTATCTAACCAGTCGTACAACAATATAACTACCGTCAGTCAAACGTGCACACGTATTTCGATCTTCCATGAGCACTACGGCAAACTGACTAGCGAGGATCATACCACAATGCATATACAAGATATGGAAAATCAGATGTCAGGTCCTGACTACACGTAGTACTGCAAATGTCTACTGAACAATCATTCGTCGTAACTAACACAACATTTTTTGCAAGTTTCGTGGTTGAATAGAAATTGGCCAGCCGGCATTTTCAGTTGTGTACAGTGTACGCGAAACTACATGGGGTGAAAACTGCCTATCTTATCTTCTATACCATTTATATGTATTGCGGTTTGATCAACATCGGTCAGTTTGCCGTACTGTTCAGATGATTATTGGAGGTCGAAACACGTGTGCTATTTTTTGCGAAAAGTTAGATTCATTTGGATCGGTGCCTATTAAAAGCTCGCAAAATTTGGTCCCAGAGACGATTCACATAATTAATCAAGGTAATAGAAAACCAGTTCTTCAAAT
>JAQBSW010010126.1:0-25699 GCA_029291075.1 Eudiplozoon nipponicum
ATTATTTATGTTCGCTAAATTATTTGAGTTTTATTTTACACTGTGTTTTAAATGAGTGAAACGGTTTCAGATAATGATTTATTTTGTATACTTCGTACTTCAGTCGTTTTGTTCTAGATGAATATATATTGCAGCTCACATAGTGTTTTTGAGCGTTGATACATTGTTAAAATTGGTTTAAGAATCACACGTAAAAGAGACTCATTTTTGCTATATTTAAACATGAATTAAATTATTTGGTCCGTTACATAGAAACTTAATAAATGCATTCTGGATTAATTTAAATCGCATATATACATTAAATAACAAAATGTATAAAAATAGATACACAGGCAATAGAGCGCACACGCAAACACTCACACACACAAATTTCACTAACTTGTGTTCACCTTGTGAATTTGTTACTTTTTGATTAATTTGGATATCTGAAAAATGCAATCAACAGCTTCAACACTTTTCAGTCCTTGGTCAAACAACGCTTTCAAAAATGCATGGAAATCTGCCTGGTTTTGGATGTGATTAACGTGGAATGAAGTGGCTTGTAATATATTAATTCGTCACTCTCTCTCTCTCTTTACGGAAAAGTTCAGCCTAAAACGATTACAGATTCTCTTTTTAAGTATTTGACCAGCCCAATTTGCATAACACTTTAAGAGGTTATCGCAAAAAGTCAAACAATTTGATTTAGTATAATCAAGGTGGCGATCGTGATATAAAAACCTGACTCATTAATTACTTACATATGTCATTATAAATTAAGAATTGTATAGTGTGGAAAAGGCAATTCATCCAGTAGACCGGTTTCGTCCTTATTGGGAACTCATCATGTACTGGCTAGAATTTGCCGCGGTCAGAGCTCGATTCTGGCCACGTCTGCTTCGGAATCTGGTGCTCTAACCACTGAGCCATCCTGCCGCACACTAAACACATTTTTCAATTATATACCAACTAATGTTTCTTGGTTAGCCTTTCCATTGAGTAGAGCCTATTTAGCATTCATTTAGCCCTAAAGTATTAACTAACCATCCACAATCTGTCATTACTGAACAGATACCGCACTACATGAGGAAGTGGTATTGAAATGAAAAATTATATAATTAAACGAACATTGACTGTGCGGGTGTTGATAACATTTATTATAGTCAAGTTTGCTAACTTGATATAAACTCATGATATATTAAGTACATACATTTGTCAGTATCAAGTTCGCAACCTTGATTATAATAAATGTTACCACCGCCCGCAAAACCAATGTT
Source organism: Eudiplozoon nipponicum (assembly GCA_029291075.1). Lineage (NCBI taxonomy): Eukaryota > Metazoa > Platyhelminthes > Monogenea > Mazocraeidea > Diplozoidae > Eudiplozoon > Eudiplozoon nipponicum. The sequence continues at coordinate 1,257 of JAQBSW010010126.1, forward strand.
CGTTTAATTATATAAATTTTCATGTTAAAGATTGCCAACTATCTCTTTATTTAAGCTCATTTTTATTTATAGTTCTATCAAGATTATACGAATTCATGAATCTACGATATGGGAAATATGAGTATTTTCTTATTTGATGATACAGAAACGTTTACATTTTAAACTTTTTATAGTTTAGTTGAGTAAATATTATTCTCACAGGGTTATCCTGGTTAAAAAATCATTATTCCAGCATACATTCTGGGCACGAATATTTCATTGTGTATCAGAGTGTTAACGCGTGTTTGGTTCAATTTCACGGAAGCAATCGTATTGCTCATTATTAATTTTGCTTTCTTTTGATTTTTATTAAAAAGTCTTTATTTAATACACTGTATACTTCTGTGTTAAATATATATAGGTTAATTACTGTTTGTTGCGTAGAACTAATATATATGCAAGTTTGTATTAGGTGTTGCGAATCTAGTAAAAATTAGTACAATTGTGACCAGAAGGATAAACCAAAGGCAGCTTGAACGGTAAGTATTTTCTCATGCACACTCGTTTCGTGCTTACTGGCGACTCATCAGTAGGATCCGGTATTACGCCCTTTCACCACTATATATTTTGGTGAGGAATGTGGGATAATAGGACGGTACAATCTCCTAGACTAAAGTGTAAACCTGCAGTATTGAAGCTAACATTATATCAAGTCTCGACAGTGCGACTTCTACGCTAACTCACTCTATATAATATATATACCGAGTCTGTAAAGGACACTAACACTATGTCTATTGTGTTAGTAACCGATGCCAACATTATTGTACTGAAAAGGTACATGGTACTAACACCGAAATTGAGAATTACAACTAAATCTGAACACCTGTTACTCCAGAAAATCCATACACTCTGGCCTTGATCGATATCCGTTATCACATTTCACGGTAAGTATGAAATCATTCAATTTCATATATAACAGTTAAATACTGTTTGTTGAGGAGACCTAATATATATGCAAGTATGTATTAGGTGTTGCGAACCTAGTAACAAAATAGTTCATACAGCTTTACATTATAATTTGATTTAATCATCAAAATGGTCACTCTTCATTTATCTGCTTCCAAACTTAAAACATTGCTTGTTATTATATCTTTCCTGAAAACTTGATTTCATAATTAGTTTCATATTTATAAACTTCGCGTCTTACCATAATTGTGGCTATGTGTAATTCAAATTTAACTTTATTTTATTTGAAAGAAATTGCACTGTAATGATGGCATTAATAAGTATCTCATTTCTTGGACATTTCCAAACCTGTGTTGCTGTATTAAAACTACAATTAAGCAATTTTACCATTTTCAAATTAGAATGAATCTAAATGTTTCATTTAAACATCTATAGATACCTAAATTCCCCATTTTTCTATCGTGCATAATTCTAACATTTCTGCTATTTCTTGAAGGAAGTAAATGCCGATAAATTATATTTTGGAGATTATGAAAATGTCTATGGTTTATACATATTTTATACTTAGGAAGGATGCTTATAAAAAAATATGGAACTCCTAATGTGTAAGCAATCGTCAACTCTGATAGCGAACATCTTCAATTATTGCAGGTATGTGTTAGGTGTTACGAACCTAGTAACAAATTAGTTCAGTTGTGACCAGAAGAATAAACCAAAGACAGCATGAACTGAAAGTATAATCTCATGCACATTCGTTTCGTGCTTACTGGCGACTCATCAGTAGGAGCCGGTATTACGCCCTTTAACCACTATATATTCGGTAGAAGAATGTGGAATAATAGGACGGAACAATCTCCTAGACGAATGTGTAAACCTGCAATAGTGAAGCTAACATCTTCAATCATTACTTAGAGAAAGCATTTTAGATAGCACACTACTAAAGTTTAAATTGTGAGCACGATACTTGGGTGACATACTTATCATTTCGGATCACGGAGAGGTGGAATTATATATTTATCAAAATTAACACATCGTTGAAGCAAAATCTAATTCACAACAAAAAAGAGATCAGTGAATAAATTACCGCTTTTGGATGACAAATAAATTTAAAAAATGGTTTGAAATTATATAGATATGCTAATATGAATAATACTCATTCGCGTGTAATTTCACGTGATGTATTGGTTAAAAATTGGTATCTTAAATTCAATGACAGTTATAATACCAGGCATAAAAAAGATAAATTGATTTAGGTAGATTACCTGAAATATTTAGTAATAACAGGTACCGTTTTTTAATTAATAGAAATAACGATGATGCCTATCATATGAAAAAGTTTATCAGAAGTCGAAGTATGTCAGGCGCGATGAAGTGAAGAGGAATCGTCGTGTCGAGGTAATAACGAAGTCTAAGCTAAACTGGAAATTAAAACTAATAGCGTCAAAATGCAATAAAGAAACAATATTTAAATGATCGCTTATCATGGCTACTAAATTTCCTAACCAAAAGAATTAAATAGAACTATTAGATACATTATGATTAAAACAAATTCTATGCAAGAACTGTAACGTCAAGCATTTGAGTGAAACTATGCACAAATTAATGTAAGAGAAGGCAAAAATAAAACTATATGTAAATATGAACGTGTTAATTGATCGGACTTTGAATGTCCTACAGTGTAAGTGAGACGTAAAGTTAACTGGGATGGTTTATAATCAAGGTTGCGGTCTTGATATAAACACCTGACCCATTAATTACTTAAATATGTCAGTATAAACTAAGAATTGTATAGTGTAGAAAAGGCAATTCATCCAGTAGACCGGTTTCGTCCTTATTGGGAACTCATCATGTACTGGCCAGAATTTGCCACGGACAGGATACGAACCTGGGCACGTCTGCTTCGGAATCTGGTGCTCTAACCACTGAGCTAGCCTGCCGCACACTACACTACACACAATTTTCAGTTATATACTAACTAATGTAACTTGGTTAGTCAATTTTTCCTTTAGGTGGAGCTCAAATGGCATCCATTTAGACTCAAAGTTCCAACTAACCATGCCCAATCTGTCATTACTGAACAGACACCACATTACGTGGGGAAGTGGTATTGAAATGAACATTTATATAATTAAACGAACATTGGTTGCGCAGGTGGTGATAACAATTATTATAATCAAGGTTGCGGTCTTGATATAAACACCTGACCCATTAATTACTTACATATGTCAGTATAAACAAAGAATTGTATAGTGTAGAAAGGCAATTCATCCAGTAGACCGGTTTCGTCCTTATTGGGAACTCATCCAGTACTGGCCAGAATTTGCCGCGGACAGGATACGAACCTGGGCACGTCTGCTTCGGAATCTGGTGCTCTAACCACTGAGCTATCCTGCCGCACACTACACTACACACAATTTTCAGTTATATACCAACTAATGTAACTTGGTTAGTCACTTTTTCCATTGAGGTGGAGCCTCATATGGCATCCATTTAGACCCAAAGTATCCAACTAACCATGCCCAATCTGTCATTACTGAACAGACACCACATTACATGAGGAAGTGGTATTGAAATGAACATTTATATAATTAAACGAACATTGGTTGCGCGGGTGGTGATAACAATTATTATAATCAAGGTTGCGGTCTTGATATAAACACCTGACCCATTAATTACTTACATATGTCAGTATAAACTAAGAATTGTATAGTGTAGAAAAGGCAATTCATCCAGTAGACCGGTTTCGTCCTTATTGGGAACTCATCAAGTACTGGCCAGAATTTGCATAGTTAGTATATAACTGAAAATTGTGTGTAGTGTAGTGTGCGGCAGGATAGCTCTGTGGTTAGAGCACCAGATTCCGAAGCAGACGTGCCCAGGTTCGTATCCTGTCCGCGGCAAATTCTGGCCAGTACTTGATGAGTTCCCAATAAGGACGTAACCGGTCTACTGGATGAATTGCCTTTTCTACACTATACAATTCTTAGTTTATACTGACATATGTAAGTAATTAATGGGTCAGGTGTTTATATCAAGACCGCAACCTTGATTATAATAATTGTTATCACCACCCGCGCAACCAATGTTCGTTTAACTGGGATGGTGGCCGATTCACTTGCATATGAGGTCAAAATAGATTCACAAAACCAATATAGGAATAGACTGAAATTAAATAAGGTGAAGAAGAATCTGCCTGGGAAAAATCACTTAGTCTGAGTTTGAACGCAGTTCATCACGTACTATCCAGTGTTTGCCACGAACAGAAATCGAACCTGGGCTCGTCTAGTTAGAGCATCAGATTCCGAAGCAAATGTGCCCAAGTTCGGCCCTGTCCTTTGCAAATTCTAGACAGTACGTGGTAAGTTTCCAAACAGGACGAAACCAGTTTACTGAATGAACTTCTTTTTCTGCATTATACAATGCTTAGCTTAAACTTATATAATGTTTCTTCGCGGCAATAACAACTAGAATTAATTATGTTATAAAAATAGAACCGAAGTATCTTAATCAAATTGTTATAAATATGGATCCAAGTATAACTATCACGTAAATTCGATTTTTAGGTATAAAATCAGAGTCTACAATTTTCCAAATCGTGATTTAAAAACTGGTATAAAATGCACTTTTTATTAACCCTAATTTTATAACGTAAGATAATCTATTGCTGATTTTGGCTTAGTTTATCAAATATACCACATTTTATCAATCAAAATTAAGATGGCGCAAAGTCAGTTGTGTGGCAGACTACAAAGAAAGTTCAAGATCAATCTAAAGATGAAGAACATTTCACTTGAATTAAACATGTTATTGATAGAAGTCCTGATGTTACATTCAAATATTTATAGAAATTATGAATTTACTAATTAAATCATTTTGAAAGACCTGAAATAAGATTCAATAATCGAATTCATTTTATCAGTCACACAATAGACAGCAATACTTGTCAGTAAAACTTAACGTAACATGCTTAAAATCCCCAGAACACGTGGCAGACAGATTGACTTAAATAAATCATAGTGCGTATAAAAAGAATTTTTCTTCAGCTATGATAAACATCTCACACATTGTAGTATTTAACCCAGAAACGGCAACAAATCATTAGCTGCACATAATCTACACATACACGAATATTTACATTTTCAGCATTCGTCTCTTCTTCCAATGATTTATTGTAAAATACGAGTGAATAATCTATAATAATTTGACTTTTAGTAATTCCAAATCAGTAAATTTTCGATTTAGCGTTGGATGAATTCATTTATATATATATATATATATATATATATATATATATATATATATATATATATATATATATATATATGCAACTTGTAGATTTTATTTGATTATTTTATGGGAAATGTGGCCTGTGGTGTATGGCATATTTAATGGTTTGCCTCAATTTAAAGTAGATTATAATGTTAATCAACCCTAATATAATATGCTATGAGATCACGACAGTGGATACAAGCGAAATGTCTTTGACAAGCTTCTACTACGTTAACATATCATACACCACTACGTATTTCAGGTAAGCTTTCGTTTCAAAATCACAGGAGTTATAATCGATCCGAAGCGGTAAATGAAATAGTATGATTAATGTCACAATCAACTGACATTTTATGTTCTAATAAAATGATATATGATGCGCATCCATAGAGGTTTCATATGTTTCGTATTACTTTGTAATTTGTGCCGCGTATATTTTCGTCTAAGTGTAGTCCAAATGTGCATAATTTATATTAAATTGTATTTGAAATATATAAGGGTAACTGCTGCAATTGCATTAGATATCCTGTGTGTTATGCCAAAACATTGGAGACCAATCATATATATATATATATATATATATATATATATATATATATATATATATATATATATATACAGGTCATTATGGATCATTCATTGTAAAATTCAGATTATTTTGCTAAAATATTTTTTGATTATTTTTGATTGTTTTGAATACAGTTAGTGTGATTCTGACGATGATAATAAAGTGCGCAAACATGATATATCTGAATTATATGTAAGTATAAAATAAAATTAATATTTTATACATCATACGTTTTATACGATCTATCAGACGGTTAATTATTCGAACGAGAGAACATTGTAACTTAATCGCCTTTTTTGAATGAAGTGAAGAACACACGCCTGCAATTGCGCAACTCATCGTTGAAACATCATGTGTATGTTTTCCAGACGTAGCATTTAAATAATTACTAAATGCAATAAAAAAGGGAGCTAGCCACATACGAAGCCTTATGGATAAACAAATTTCAATCGGATTTCTGAAACCAGAAGAAGCATGTTCAGGCATTGAGCTTGAACGGGAGGTGACGCACGCAATTGATTGGTTGTTTCCCTTATTTAACACTAACTCCATGTTTACATATTTCTATCTTGTTTTGTCTTTCAATTTATATATAAAGTGATGTTCATTTGTAGATACTCTAGAAGATTAAAAAAACAAGCGTTTCTTGTATCTGATAAAACTTATTTTTGTTTTTTCACATTGGAAGGGTATTTTGAATTTTATTAAGGCTCGCATTTTGAAATGGAATTTGATTATGAATATTTGCGACAAGATAGGCGCTGTTGATAGAGTCCTGGTCTTCTAAGAAACTGTGCCCAGTTCACTCTCCATCCGTGGCAAATTCTGGACAGTACATAACGAAATCCTAATAAGAAAGAAACCAGTGTACTAGGGGATTTGAATTTTCTGTCTTTAATGGTCAGCTTATGCCAACGCAAAATAAGCAGATACTGTCAAAAGGCTTAAAATGTTTCCAAATCTGTGCTTTTGTAGTAGGAGAAAAGACGAAGCCACGAGTAGCTAATCATTCATTTTAATGAAGGAGTAGATAATGTCATAAAGAAATTTTTAAAAATTTTTAGTAATTGTTTCTTGTACAAAAGTTACATATACTGGATTTAATAGAATAGGTCACGTCATTATTTGACTCTCCTAGTTATTAGACTAAATTTCAACATCCATAAAACTAAGTTTCAAGCATTCGGCTTAGAGCCATACAACGCATATCGCAGCAATTTTTGTCATTAATTAAGGGAGTCTAATAAAGTCGAAGCCAGGTCTAATAAATCAATTGTATTTTCTATCCGATTCCATCGAAAATATAATTTTTAATAAAAAATATTACTTTAACATAAAAATATGCCATTTTAGGTAAATGGAGGCCGTCGATTAAATTGCAAATTTAAGATTATAAATAGATCTAAAAAAGTTTTAGGAAATCATCGTTTATTAGATTATTGAGACATTAACTAAGAGTTTCGGAATCCCTTTCACATTCATTAGAAAATTAATGCAACATAATCCGGTGTCAGTTGACACACGTGCTATTACATTTTTGAAATTATTGCTAGAAGTAGAAGTATTTGCATCTCAAATTAATCTGGTTACGCCCAGGGCAATGACAAGTGAACACAATAACTTTGCATTAATCGATTTTATTTTTATTTACTCGAAAAATCAAACTTATGTATTTTTAAGTATCTTCGTTTGCATAATGTTCTCTAGTGTGTCTTTGGGCATGACTATGTTTCATTATTACAATAGAATCAATCATTCAAAAATTAAAATTTAAATGGATGAAAAAAGTATATGCAAATACTATGTCAGGATAGAATGATTCCAGTTTTCATCTCGCTATTCACTGAGTGAGCAGATATACTAGATGTTCTTAATAATAAATACTAAGTTGGGAAGGTAAAAGAAGCAAACGTGTATTTAGCAGGAGTTTCTAAACTAGTAGAAAGTTATTTCGAGTAAGAATAGGGTTATGTCATATTTAAATTACGAGATGATTTGCGCAAATATATAACGATCAGTTAAAGCTGATATTAAGCAAAATCTACCCGTCGATTTTTCAAATAGCGATGAAATAAGGGATGATACTGACACTTAGATGAAGGATTATTAAAGCCATAATAGAATCATCATGAAATATAATACGTGTGGATAGTAGTCATTCTCAGTGCAAAACCAGATCATACAAACCATATATATATATATATATATATATATATATATATATATATATATATATATATATATATATATCCTAAATTCCGTTGTCCTTGAATATGACACTATTTGATCAGAAAAGAAACCATTTCACAATCAGGTGTACTTTTATTTTGAATAATGGCTGGTTTATTGCCATAATACTTAAAGACATATTACAGCCTATCAATTATTTTCATTCTGGGTTTTCATTTAATAGATTGAATGAATAAACGTATTTCTGTACAGAATTTATAAGATTGTTTTTTACTAATCAAGGTTTTATTCGTGAGTGCGTGTATGTATATACGTGTGCATACAGGAATTATTCGTATTGTATTAAAAAGTGATGTTTAAGATTTGGTTACTCTTGCATTGATGGATACGTTTTTGACCTGGATTTCGATTTATAGCCTAGTTTGTGAACGTATAAGTTTCCCCGTATGTTCCTATCGCATTTGTTCATGAATTATATTTTGTCCGAATATTAACGATAGAGGAATTTCAGATTGCAGAGTTGATCGCTCATGATTTTGCGCGGTTTCTGGCACTGTTAATGGTGAAATTGATGCGTCATGGACAGCTGATTTACTTCAGCAAGTTGCCAATCGGATCGAATGTTCGTTGACTCTGGTCCACTGGGCTGGTTCGGTAGTTTGGATACAAAGAAAATGTTCATCATTTATGTTATTCGTTATCAGTCAAGTAAAATATTATGTTGGTGATTATTTTGACTATTTAGGTCCTGTGCTTTTGTATATATATATATATTTATATATAATATTTAGGACTTTGTATTGTGTAGAATTTACAAATTTGTCAGAGTATGTGTGCCTCATTTCAAATATATACTCAGAAATGGCTGATATTCTTCATGGGGCCGGATTTCCTCAAATTTATTTCTGCAGGAAATGTTGCAGGACTGTTGATCACGTGCTTTTTCGTATTAATTTTATTCTTCAATATACTGTTGCGGGACAATTGATATGCACTTGTAAGTCGGAAAAATTTTGATTCATTTACATTTCCAGGTAAACAGGTTATGCTTGGTATTGATTGATGGGTTCTCAATTGTCTCGTCATTTTGAAACCGCCCACAGTTAGTTTTTCTAAAATTGCAACGAAAGCAATATTTTCCAAGTTGTTTCCCAATTTTCGGGACATCATTTCCATTCTCATCTAAAATGTCGACACCATACTCACAGAAAAAACAACTAATGGCAAATGTGATAATCTCATTCAAGACAGTTCCATTTATATTTATTTTTCTTCCTAAAATATCTATTTTGTCTGCCATAATATCTAGAATTATTTATTCATTCTCCAAAACTCACATGTAAACATGAAAATACCTACACACTCCCACTACAAATACGCAACACATCTAATACATACATGCGTACTTGAATCTAAATTGACATTTATAGAATACCTATAAGCAAGCCAAATGAATTGACATAAACGCCTATCGGTGATGCCTCAATTTCTAAAATAATTACTTTTATTTTAGCTATATTACGATAATCTTCATTTCCCAGTTTACCTAACCTCATCCTGTAGGTTATAAGGAGAGTAAGGTTCGTAGAACCTTTGAACGAATAATGTATTAATAAATCGTTTGGAAAAGACCTAATGTGGAGCCTAAAATAACGAATGGTATATCAACCAAATACACATTTATTTATTCTCATGTCCTGTATAAATTTAATTTTCGAAATAAATATTTGTGCTAAAACCATAAAAATGTCTTTGTATATATAGGAATAAATATAACCAACAAGGTATTTTCATACAATTCAAATGGAGCCCATAATATATCTGCAATAGGTGCATTTATTTTATTTATTTATTATTTACATATATATATATATATATATATATATATATATATATATATATATATATACATATATATATATACATATATATATATATATATCCATACCCACATCCTATAAATAAAATCCCATTCATTTACACCCTCCACAATATTATATATATATATATATATATATATATATATATATATATAGAGAGAGAGAGAGAGAGAGGTAATAATATAAGCAACCATGCGGGTTCTTCCCTATCTTAACTAATTATCAAATACATGATATATATATATATATATATATATATATATATATATATATATATATACGTGTACACACCATATACAGTATACTTATCATACAAGCAACTATATGAGAGTTCCTTAGTGGATAAAGTATTTCAGTCAGATACACATTTCTTTATATTTAAATATTTATTTATATGTCCATATGTAAAACCATATATATATATATATATATATATATATATATAAGCAAAAGAGTGTAAGTTGAGAGCCGCATATCAATTTTGGTTCAATATATATGCGTTTTGATCCTCGCTAGTCAGTTTGCCGTCGTACTCTGCTGATAACCATCGCAGGTCGAAACGCGCCAGCGTGAGTGACTGTCTATCTATCTTGTTCGTTTCTGATTTCCTAATTTTTCTACTCACTCGGGAATCTGGTAGAACCAGAGTTCTGTGCTTTCTAAAAATGCATGAAAATTATAGCGCCTGCGAACGATAGTGGTTTTCCAATAGGAACAACTTTAACATATAGGTAGAATTCGTTTCTAAAATAAAGTATGTATAAGTCATGCAAATTGTAAACATTTCTGTTATACTTCCTAACGTAATTTTACTACCTTCTAACATTTCGGAGTACTCTGTTAAACAACGTTAGGCAAACTCTAATGATACCTGCATCGAAATGTTAGTGTATATCGATACCACATCCAGGGTTTCCAGTCTATCATTCTACAATAATTTATATTTACTATTAATGTCGGTAAAGTGGTAAGTGTTCTTTAATGTATAATATAAAAAATTAAATAAGATATATTTATTATCGTATGCTATGACAGAAATTTGGTCATTTTATAAGTTGGAGAAATCTGAACATTCACAATTAACCTAAATAGGTTACCTTGATTATGAATCTTTATTAAAACTTATACTGTAGGATGGGTTGTGTCCGTAGACCTAATCCTTTAATTGGTTAAAGTCTTAACTTCATCTTGTAACATATCTGTTGGGTCCTTATCCATTTTATTATATATGCTTCATTATTTAAATGATCATCCATTTTATCATTATAATCTCTGTGATTCATTAATACAGTTATTCCAGGTTTGACTGTTTTAAGGCATATTACTTTATTAGAATAAATTTTTAATTCTTTTGAAATGCGAGCTTTAATAAAATTCATTGTACCATTCCTGTGTGCAAAAACAAAAAGAAATTTTATCAGATATAAGAAATATTTCTTTCGCATTGTCTTCTCAAATATCTACTAATGAACACATCTTTATATATAAATTGGAAAGCAAAACAAGATAGAAATATGTGAACATAGAGAGTGTGAAAAAATAGAAAACAATCAAATTTCGTGCGTCACATCCAGTTCAAGCTCAATTCTTGTGTGTGCTTCTTCTGCTTACATAAATCCGGCTGCAATTTTTTTATCCATAAGGCTTCGTATGTGGCTAGCTCCCTTTTGTTTTTGCATTTAGTAATTACTTTGAATGCTACGTCTGGAGAACATACGTGCGATGTTTCGATGATATGTTGCGCAATAGCAGACGTGTATTCACCATTTGATTTAAAACAGGCGTTTAAGTTGCAATGTTCCCTCATTCGGGTAATTAACCGTCTGGTCGATCGGCCTACGTAAGTTGATCGACAACTTGCGCATGTATTTTGGTAAATAATATTTGATATCGACATTAACGGCTGTTTCTCTTTGATTGCTGGTAAAGGCAGGTGTGTTACCCTAAATAACACTCGTAGTTTGGCTGCATTAAATGTGCGTGTTAATGCTGCTTCAACTTTCTTTTGTGCCGTTCGAGCTGCGCAAAGAGGTTGAGCAACATTGTTCACACATTAATACTGACCAAGCATACAGTGTTATTTAAGAATGGCTGCCTCAGAAGAAAGCAACCGTTATCAAATATCAAATATTGATATCAACTACTCACGGCGCAGGTTATCGATCAGCACGTAGGCAATGACAATTCTTTCGAATGAAGAACATTACAACAATTTGCCATTTTCAAAATGGTAGTCCCCGTCTGTAACATCGAAAATCACGTCGAACGCGTTCAATGTGTCTAGCAAAGGAGCCAGCATACAACTATGAACTAACTATAATAACGAAAGCTGCAGCCTAACATTAGTGAACTGGTGTACACTGTTATTTTACTCTGTTCAAATATTTCTATTATATATATGTTCATGATGTTGAAGAACCATACTCTTATATCAAAATTTCTTTTTGTTTTTGCACACAGGAAGGGAACAATGAATAAATTTAATCTCAATTTTTCCTATCATATTTCGGATTACATTTATCCTCTCTATGTTCTAACACCAATTTGGCACCATCCAATTCAAATTTAGTTTATCTTTTTCAGGGAGGAATTACGTGGTCTTGACAGTCTCCGTAACAATTTCATTCTTATGTATGTAGTCTATACAAATCGGCCATGTTCTGTCCCAGGTCAAATATTATGCTTCTCATTATTCTTGGGTCATAGAACAAATCTATCACCGGCTTAAACACAGCAGAATCGTTTGAACAATTTCTTGGCGATCTTTAAATTTCTCCAAGTTTGCTAGTTTCTTTTCTTGTCTCTGTATAATCTGTAGCATTTCTTTATTCCTAAACATTCTTTTGTGCGGTTTCGAATGGCACAAAAGAAAGTTGGCACAACATTGACACGCATTTAATGCAGCCAAACTACGAGTGTTATTTAGGGTAACACCTTGCCTTTACCAGCAATCAAAAGAGAAACAGCCGTTAATGTCGATATCAAATATTATTTATCAATATACATGCGCAAGTTGTCGATCAACTTACGTGACCGATCGCCAGACGGTTAATTACTCGAATGAGGCATTGCAACTTGAACGCCTGTTTTAAATCAAATGGTGAATACACGTCTGCTATTGCGCAACACATCATCGAAACATCGCACACATGTTCTCCAGATGTAGCATTCAAAGTAATTAATAAATGCAAAAACAAAAGGGAGCTAGCCACATACGAAGCTTTATGGATAAAAAAATTGCAGCCGGATTTATGTAAGCAGAAGAAGCACGTACAAGCATTGAGCTTGAACTGGATGTGACGCACGCAATTTGATTGGTTTCTATTTTCCACACTCTCTCTATGTTCAAATATTTCTATCTTGTTTTGCTTTTCAATTTATATATAAAGATATGTTCATGAGTAGATATTGGAGAAGACCATGAGAAAGAAAATTTTCTTATATCTGATAAAATTTCTTTTTGTTTTTGCACACAGGAAGGGAACAATGAATAAATTTAATCTCAATTTTTCCTATCATATTTCGGATTACATTTAACCCCTCTATGTTCTAACACCAATTTCGCAACATCCCATTCAAATTTAGTTTATCTTTTTCTGGGTGGAATTACGTGGTCTGGACAGTCTCCGTAACAATTTCATTCTTATGTATGTAGTCTATACAAATCGGCCATGTTCTGTCCCAGGTCAAATATTATCTTCTCATTATTCTTGAGATTCATAGAAGACAAATCTATCACCGGCTTAAACACAGCAGAATCGTTTGAACTATTTCTTGGCGGTCTTTAAATTTCCAAGTTTGCTAGTTTCTTTTCTTGTCTCTGTATAATCTGTAGCATTTCTTTATTCCTAAACTTTCTTTTGTGCAGTTTCCCGAATGGCACAAAAGAAAGTTGAAGCAGCATTGACACGCACATTTAATGCAGCCAAACTACGAGTGTTATTCAGGGTAACACACTTGCCTTTACCAACAATCAAAGAGAAACAGCCGTTAATGTCGATATCAAATATTATTTACCAATATACATGCGCAAGTTGTCGATCAACTTACGTAGGCCGATCGACCAGACGGTTAATTACTCGAATGAAGGAACATTGCAACTTGAACGCCTGTTTTAAATCAAATGGTGAATACACGTCTGCTATTGCGCAACACATCATCGAACCAACGCATGTATGTTCTCCAGACGTAGCATTCAAAGTAATTACTAAATGCAGAAACAAAAGGGAGCTAGCCACATACGAAGCTTTATGGATAAACAAATTGCAGCCGGATTTATGTAAGCAGAAGAAGCACGTACAAGCATTGAGCTTGAAATGGATGTGACGCACGCAATTTGATTGGTTTCTATTTTCCACACTCTCTCTATGTTCAAATATTTCTATCTTGTTTTGCTTTCCAATTTATATATAAAGATATGTTCATGAGTAGATATTTGAGAAGACCATGAGAAAGAAAATTTTCTTATATCTGATAAAAATTCTTTTTGTTTTTGCACACAGGAAGGGAACAATGAATAAATTTAATCTCAATTTTTCCTATCATATTTCGGATTACATTTAACCCCTCTATGTTCTAACACCAATTTGGCAACATCCCATTCAAATTTAGTTTATCTTTTTCTGGGTGGAATTACGTGGTCTGGACAGTCTCCGTAACAATTTCATTCTTATGTATGTAGTCTATACAAATCGGCCATGTTCTGTCCCAGGTCAAATATTATCTTCTCATTATTCTTGAGATTCATAGAAGACAAATCTATCACCGGCTTAAACACAGCAGAATCGTTTGAACTATTTCTTGGCGGTCTTTAAATTTCCAAGTTTGCTAGTTTCTTTTCTTGTCTCTGTATAATCTGTAGCATTTCTTTATTCCTAAACTTTCTTTTGTGCAGTTTCCCGAATGGCACAAAAGAAAGTTGAAGCAGCATTGACACGCACATTTAATGCAGCCAAACTACGAGTGTTATTTAGGGTAACACACTTGCCTTTACCAGCAATCAAAGAGAAACAGTCGTTAATGTCGATATCAAATATTATTTATCAATATACATGCGCAAGTTGTCGATCAACTTACGTAGGCCGATCGACCAGACGTTTAATTACTCGAATGAGGGAACATTGCAACTTGAACGCCTGTTTTAAATCAAATGGTGAATACACGTCTGCTATTGCGCAACACATCATCGAAACATCGCACGTATGTTCTCCAGATTTAAGATAATTACCAAAAGCAATAACAAAATAGAGTTAGCCACATACGAAGCTTTATGGATAAACAAATTGCAGCCGTATTTATGCAAGCAGAAGAAGCATTTTCAGGCATTGAGCTTGAACTGGAGGTGATGCACAGAATTGATTGGTAGTTCTCTTATTTCACATTCTTACCAGTGCAAAAATATTTCTATTTCCTTTTATCTTTATATATAAAGAAATGTTCATTTGTAGATACTTGAAAAGAAAATGGGGAAGAAGCGTTTCTTGTATCTGATAAATTTCTTTGTTTTTGCATATGGAAAGGTACTGGATATTATAGAAAGCAAAGTAATTTAATATAGAAGTATGTATTAGGTCTAGAAATTGTACTGTCCTATGACCTGGCCAATCCACCTATTACAGTGGTTAAAGGGCGTAATACCGGCTCCTACTGATGATTCGCCAGTAAGCACGAAACGAATGTTCAGGAGATTATACTTTCCGTTCATGCTGCCTTTGGTTTATCCCTCTGGTCACAACTGAACTAATTTGTTACGAGGTTCGCAACACCTAATTCATACTTGCATATATATTAGTTCTCCGCAACAAACAGTATTTAACTGTAATTTAATATAGTTTGTAGTACTATTGTTTTATTTTGATTACTTATAGGAGTTTGTCTGCTGAAAACCTCTTCTGTGCCTAACCAACTATTGTTTATCAGTCATCTGTTAATTTTAAACAATTATTGATTGCGCGGATGTAGGTAAACATTCTTTAAATCAAGTTTGCGAGCTTGAAGCAAGCACCAATCCCATCGTATTCAACCAGTTGTCAAACAACATGGCACAACTATCGTCATTCATACGTATTTTGATGAGGATCATGGTAGGTTTAACGCGTCAGTACGTCTGACGGACGATAGTTTTGCTGTTGTTCGACGACTGGTTAAATATAATGGGAGTGGTGTTTACTTCAAGTCCGCAAACATTATTCAAAGAATCTGTTCATTTTGTCTCAGGTGAGTTTAAAAAAGCCCCGATCTCATTAAAAAATACAAAATTATTTTTAATTAATTTAGGCTAGCTATCATTAATTCACAAATTTTAAAAACAGTTAATTGTAGAAATTTTGTGTACACTCTTTTTACAAAAGTTGTTCTGGTTTATTTTGCACACATGACGAAATCATCATCAGTTACCCATAGTAGCGATTTAAAACCCATCTATTTTATCATCAGAGCAAGGCGCAATATCAATACCAGGAAAAAAACTGCAATTGAATATATTTCGTTGAATAGCTATGTTGCTGCTTGCACGACAAGGAGTTAGGTATAGATTCGCGGACGATCAAGCAACGAAAACATATCGTACATTGCATCATCATCATGCATAGTCATACAAAAACCAAAAGTGACTAATGTTTCAAGGCCATATATCCATAAGTCGTTCATGATTATATGTGGACTGTAAAAGAACACTAGGTCACCCATTCCTAGTGAGGATGGGTTAAATTCGGCGTTTTCCTTCTCTTAGATGGTCTACCAGCCAAGGATGATGAGCACTATCTGCCCAGATGCCAGGGGTCAATGTTTCCTTCAGCAGCCGAAGCTTGCCCTTCGCGTCTGACACGCTTGTTCTCATTCCGTCGCTAAACATTTAACAATAAGTGTTACTGCGCAGTTAGACCTAACTCAAGTTTTCACATAAATCTTGATGATGGCTGTGTCCGTTTGGACCCGGTAAGGTTCATGTTACTTTTCCCGAACTGACTAGCTTGTGCACGATGGTTGTCAAGCCGGAATTTCTACGGCTACGGGCCAAACGTCAATGCATTTACAGTTCTTACCATTCAAGTGACTATGTTAAGTCGAAATGCATCAGTACGTTTAATTTTAGAACGTTTTCTATGCTTTCCGCATGGCCCATTAATTGATTTATTTTTACGCTCAAGTCTGTGCATTTAAAGTAAAAAAACTTTTCGATTATTGTTTAGGCAAATTTTGTCTTTTTTATTGTAAAATTACTATAAACGATGTTGTTTATATTTCGTTCAGATGCGCCATCTGTCCTGTACCGAACTTTACTAATTCAAGTAAAAAAAGAAATTATCAGCATGGAGTTGAAATTAAAATAAATTTGCCAATTCAATTTATCGACGTTTCATATAAACTTTAAGTAATACATATTTATCCTCTTTTGATCGTAAAGTTTAAATTAATTATTTGATTATATATGCCACGAAGTTTTGAAATTCCTCATGAAGATTAAAGTTTCTTGTTGTATTTGTCCTGTAGAAGCACCTCTAGAAATTCATCATTGAACATTAAATGAGCTGCTAAAATAACGAGAAAATTTTTAAAGGGACGTTTACAGATAGAAATAATACACCTGGGGATTCTCTTTCACTTTAATCGATAAAAAAATATTTCGCATGAGGATTGGATAACAGAAATTTATGCTAAAAAATAGCTTCCTGATACGCGATTCTAAGCATAGAAAGCAGGAGTTACGAATGAAAAAATACTACAGATAAATATTTACACTTTTAAGGCACCAAAACTGCTGTAGGATGAATTAAAAATAGATTTAATTTAAATCCTAAAATGGTAGAAGCGCCGTAAAACCATGTTCCATAGAAGTAATTGTTTACACCAGATTCTGTGTTGCGAACTAATGTTAAATCTTTAGCTACGAAGTATAAAATTAGAAATTTTTAAAAATAGGCATTAAATTAGGCTGTCAAATTCATAATCAATTACAAAAAATATGCTTCAATGTAAGCATAAATTGCATGTGAATTTCCCGGTTGGATTTTTAAAAATTGTGTGTCGGAAAAAATATGATATTGATAAAAACTAGAAGAAAAAAACATTAAAAGCGTGCTGGTATGGTCACAATAATAAATCAGATTTGGAAATTCGCTCAAGGCTAACCGATTATAATAATATAATCAGATAGTAACTTCCTGGTGAAACGTTTAAACAATATTATTTCTGGAATCGATTAAAGATACATTTAGAGTAGATATGCCTAATTAATCATCGGTTGAAATTTACTTCGGCCCAATTCGTAAATTAGTAAGTTCAAATTGTATGAACGCTTCTCGGGAATAGTACAAGGCGAAACAGATAATAAACACCATAACCTTAATGTATACAGCCTAAACTCAAATATATATATATATATATATATATATATATATATATATATATATATATATATATTATTTTTATGTAACTATGTACCTACCTGATTCCCGTGTTTTATAAAATTTGAGAAATTATAGATTTATTAAAATATAATTTTATTATATTATATTGCCTCTTCTTAAATGATATTCTTATATGGATTTTTTATTTAAAGATATAAATTATTTTTAGTTAATTATTTAAATATAACATTGTACACCTTAGCTCTGGTCAGTTTCAGTAATTCTTTCTATACCTTATTTGTTTTGTTTCTGATTTATGTTCTCATTTCATAAAATATTTTTCGGCCTATTTTAAAATACAATTTTCTAGCTTATTATGATCTTTGTGAACAGTTTAATAGATGTTAAATTAAACTTTTTAATTTGCTTGTAATCAATAAAGTTAAACAAGTTAAAGTTTTGTTCGCTACTTGAAATTTATTCAGCATGAGCAGTTAAAAATAAAATGCTTTTGAGTTCAACCCACTTATTCTCTAATAAACAAAACGATGAAAATATTAGTCTAATTAACACAGTTTTTAAAATAAACTGCTGAATTCACAACCATTTTCTAAAGGAATATCTGCAGCGTAGGCTCTAATTGGCAGATAATAATTACCGAATATAGATTAAAGCGATATTGCGTGTATTCGTATTATGTTGAACATTTTTTGTATAAACTGGGGAAACTTTATCGACATTAACTGGCATTAGGCTTAATATTGCCAACTGGATAAGCCAACATTTTTATTGTCTTCGTGTCAGTTCGTGTTGATGATTTTTTATATCTATTTTTAAAAAAATGTTGTCCTAAATGAAAGCATAGGCAATATTGGTTAAAAGATCTTTTACTAAACTAAATATGACGATGTTGATAGCAAAATGCAAAAGAGAATTATAAATTTATTCTACAGGGCAAAAGTACTGATTGCAGAAACTGTTTATATTGAAATTCTTCTTGTAGTTTTAATTAAGAAAATAAACATGTGTGTAAGTATGCATTTGTTACAAACCACAGTTAAAAAAGGCCATTTTTTCGCCAGAACAAAATTTGACTTTATATATACACTTTTTTAAGGCAACTGGTATAAATTCGGATTAAACACACATATTAAACGACAAACACGAAACGGGAAACATACATGTTGGGAAACGCGCGTACACATGTGGGCCGTAATAGCCGATTAATAAGAAAGCAAATGAAATTTTTTTTTAAATACGCACAGCTGGAACAGGGTAGAAAGTTTCCCTAATAGCTAAACACGTCTATAAAAATCGCACCAAAAATCATGCGGATATTCAAGTTTACTTCAAAGCTAAAGGCGAAAAAAGAATTACGCATAGCTGAATCTGTTGTGTGCAACATTCTTAATTCTCAACTAAATAAACAAAAGAAGTTCGTACATTTAAAAAAAAAATTAAACTGGCAACCCAATTAATCAATCATTGATTGCGCGGGTGATAACAATGATTGTTTAATTGTATTACCTATATAAATGTGGCGAAAACTGCAAAAAGTTAATGTTCGTGACTACATAGAAATTGTACAGTTGAAATTTCCAGTCAAGTATAATGCTCTCGAGACTAGTAGAAGTGAGAGCAGCATATCTATTTTTGCAGTCCATATATACGCATTACGATTTGATCCTTGCTAATCAGTTTGCCGTCGTACTCTGATCATGGAAGGTCGAAACGCGTTGGTACATGTGACTGACAACAGTTTTGCTATTTTGTTCGACGACTGGTTAAATAAAATAGGATTGGTGTTTACTTCAAGCTTGCAAACTTGATTTAAAGAATTAAACTGTACATTGTTTGTGCGCGCGTGCGTTTACGAGCATTTCCCATCCTGTACGATTCCCGCTTTCCGTTTGTCGTTAATTGCATGTGTTTAATTTAGCTTTATCCTTGCTTTATAAAAAAAAGATTATATAAAGTGTCAGACTGTACAGTCGATTTGAGTTTTATCGAAAATAAAAATGGCCTCTTAAAACTGCGTTTTACATGCCTGCTGTATAATAAATGTGTATTTCCACACATGATTTATTTCTCAATTAACATTACAAATGAACAATGATGGCCGAACTAAATAATATTGTACATAAAGACTTTTTCCTGGATAAATTATTGCTCGGTCATTTTTGTGTATTGATTATTTAAATTGAGAAACAATTTTGTTATTGAAGAATAACTTTAAAATAACGAAGTTTTATAAATCGCAACAAAAATGACTATTTCTCGCCAGAACTCAGCCCGACTACATTATCTAGTACTTAATAAAATTAAGTTGGAAAAACAAAGCGAAGTAATATTGTTTACATACATTAAATATGCAACAACGTATTGGAGGCACGTAAAACACATCAAAACACATCAAAACACGCACACACACACACACACACAGGCACAACCCTTTACTCAATACGCAAGTTAATATTCAAAAACTAAACAAACTTCTTTTGGTTACTTAGCCGTAACTTGAGGATTATGCAGTTGATGGTTTTTGCGGTGCGCAACTCCTTTTCCTTTCTTGCTTAAAAATGCACATGAATATCGGCCTAGTTTGGAGTGCAATTCTGGTCTATATTTTATTCAGCTATTTCCCAAATATTTTTGCCTTTTACAAGCTGTATTTAGTCTGTAATGCTCTTGAATTAGTCAAGTCACCAAACGTCTATCCCGACCTAAATATCACTCTTAGCAGCTATGGCATGTGCAATAATTAACAATATTTGACAGTTATGTAAAAATATGCATTTCCTTAAACGGACATTGGTTGCACGGATGATGACAACAATTACCTCTAATCAATGGCCCGTAACCATAGAAATTCCGGCCTGGCGACCGGCGGGCTCAAGCTAGTCAACCCGGGATCGGTAGCATGAACATTGCCGGGTCATAAAGGGACACAGCCATCATCCCGCTTCATGTGAAGCATCGAGTTTGGTCTAACTGCACTGTAACTTTGTTAAATGTGTAGTGACTGAATGAGAGCAAGCGTTCCAGACGTGAAGGACAAGTTTCGGCTGCTGAATGAAACTTTGGCCACTGGCATCTTGGCAGATAGTGCTCATCAACCTTGGTTGGCAGACTATCTAGGAGAAGGAAAACTCCGAATACAAACCATCACTAGGAATGGGCGACCTAGTGTTCTTTAATAGTCCACGTACAACCATGACAAATACAACTTACAAAAATTACATAATGCATCGGCCGTCGCGCGGTATAAAAAGTGTCGTCTTATCTGCCGAGCCTCGCAGGGTGGATAAGCGACATCGGACTACGGCAGGCAACGTTATCTCCGATTCTGCCTCATTTCCTTCCCCTTCCTCTTCTCAATCTAACAATAACACTCTTTTAGATACTATAAATATGGTTGGTTTAGATCATAACACTGAGCCCAATACCAGGTTGCCAAATATCGAAAATGGTTCTAGTAGACGATCATTCATTAAACCTAAGTTAGGTTTTAACGTAGGCGCATTTAATGTGCGAACATTAAAACAACTTGGACAGCAAGAATCTCTTGCTCGTACGTTGGATAAATTATAAATCGACATATGTTGCGTATCTGAAACCAGAATACAGGATCCTACGTGCATTACAGAACTGGTTGCACCATCCCTATCTACGCGTTATTGGCTTCGAACATCTGGTTCCACAGAGTTCTCTCAAGCTGGTAAATGGGGCGTTGGTATTGCCCTTAGCGCGCGAGCTGAAGCTTGCTTAATTGAATGGATCCCTTTAAATAGTCGATTGTGTGCGGCACGTTTAAATACATCTAAAATCATCGTTGCCTCTTCTTTGTATCTGCATATGCTCCTACCGATTGCAGCACAGAAGAAAGCAAGGACGCTTTTTACTCCGAATTAAGCTCCTCACTAAGTAAAGCACGAAGTTCGGATATAGTCCTGGTTATGGGTGACATGAATGCTTAAGTTGGTCGCTTAAGTAACACAGAATTTCCTTTAGGTGGAAGATACACTCTAGGCTCAACTCGCAATGATAATGGTGAACGGCTTTTGGATAGCTGCGCTGAACATAGACTATATTTAAGTAGTACAAATTTCAGACGTAGTGTTAAACGTTGTGCTACATGGCGTTCTCCAGCACCCGGACAACGGTGGACTCAAATAGATCATGTAGCAATTAGTTATAGATGGCTTGGTTGCATCCAGGATTGTCGCTCTTTTTGGAACACTTATGTCGACTCGGACCATGCACTTATCCGTTGTAGATTTGCTCTAAAATTTTCCGGGAAAATAATTAAGAATAAACCCCAAATTGATGTAGGCAAACTCGAACAACCGTCCTTCCGACAAAACTATGAAAATATTCTAAAGGCTAATCTAACTGGTCTGAATAGCGAAAATCCGAATATACTTTGGTCCAAGATAAGTTCCGCTATGCACAATGCAGGTACTACTGCATGTGGCATAGCAGGCCCACGTAGAAATAATCACTGGCTCTCTGTAAAATCTATGGAGATACTCGAAATAAGGCGCCGAATTCCACCTGGCTCGACTCATAATAAAACGCGTCGCAATATAAGACGCCAACTTAAGCACAGTCTAAAAGTCGATCTTGAAAAATTTTGGATCGGAAAGGCTGAAGAAATGGAAGTAGCTTTCGCGTCAGGTAATATTCGCTGTTTTTTCAAAACTTATCCGCGCAACAGGTCCGAGAAAATTAAAAGTTAGCGAAACTATAAATGATAGTAACAACGAGTTAATAACCGATAAAATAAGTCGTCTTGACAGGTGGGCTGAACACATTAGAGATCATTTTTCTTGACCACTCGCGTCATTTCCGAGTCCCGAAATCATGTCTGCATCAACAGTGTGGAACATTAGTCCCGAGGAACCATCCGAGTTAGAAGTACGCGATGCAATCCTATCTTTTAAACGCCGCAAAGCCGCAGGCCCCGATGATTTGCTTCCAGGTTTATTTAAGGATGGTGGCCATATAATTTCAGGAGCGTTGACCAAACTTTTTCATACTATATGGAATGAGGAAACCGTACCACTTGACTGGAATGAGTCGACCATCATTCCCATCTTCAAAAAAGGCAATCGTAATTCGTGCGATAACCATCGTGGTATAAGTTTGACTCCGGTCGTATCAAGGTTATTTGCTTCGATTATCCTACGTCGTCTTAGCGCTTCACGTGAATCACATACAAGAGAAGAACAGGCCGGATTCCGCGCAGGACGAGGTTGTATAGATAATATTTTTACGTTAAGGCAAGTTCTCGAACAGAGACATTTATATCACCGTCCCACAATAGTCGTCTTTCTAGACTTCAAGGGTGCATTTGATTCGGTGGATCGCAATGTTTTATTCCATATCTTGTCGAAAAGCGGTGTGCCCACAAAATTTGTTAATATTATACGAGCTCTTTACACAAATACTTCTGGTCGCGTTAAGGTCTACAACGAATTAACGCATAACTTTACAACCAGCAGTGGTGTTCGTTAAGGTTTTCCAATTTCCCCATTTTTGTTTAATTTTGTAATCGATGCTATTATGAACAACACTCTCCCATATATTCAGGATGCTGGAGTTGAAGTTCTCCCGGGCGATAAACTAGTCGATCTTGACTATGCGGACGATATCGAACTATTATTCGACAATCGGGATGCTGCCCAGACCACCCTGAATAGATTAACAGACGTGGTTTCTTCTTTCGGTATGGAATTGGACCCTCTAAATGTAAGATACTGTTACAGGATCACCCACCACTAACTCCAACGTTGCGACTGCAGAATGAAGATCTTGACATAGTCGACAGGTTTACATATCTTAGGAACTCTATCAATAATGTAGGCAATATGTCTGACAAGGTGAGAATACGGATGGCAAAAGCTAGAGTAGCTTTCTTGAATCTTCGTTATGTATGGAGAAACGCGAATATTTCACTTTGCCTTGAAGGTCGTGTTTACACGCAGTCTTACTATACGCTAGTGAAACATAGCCTCTTAGAGTTGATGATTTGAGACGCTTACAGGCATTCGATCATCGTTGTTTGAGAATTATAGCACGTTTATATAATTAAACGAACATTGGTTGCGCGGGTGGTGATAAAAAGTATTATAATCAAGGTTGCGGTCTTGATATAAACACCTGACCCTTTAATTACTTACATATGTCAGTAAAAACTAAGAATTGTATAGTGTAGAAATTTTTTTTTTTTTTTTTTTTTTT
>JAQBSW010010127.1:0-25689 GCA_029291075.1 Eudiplozoon nipponicum
AAAGAGTATTTTCTCATAATTAATTAAATTTGATTTTTTTTAGTAAGGAAATCGGGTACGAATAACTTTAGCAGTTATTGGTATTATATGTAGTTAGTTAGCTTTAAAGTAGCATTGTCGATAGCTTTATACGAAGTTACACTTCTATTTTCCTACATTCCTCATTCAAAAACATCGTGGATAAAGAGCGTATAACCGGCACCTACTGATGAGTTGCCTGTAAGCACGAAACGAATGTGCACGAGATTATACATTCCGTTCATGCTGTCTTTTATTTATCCTTCTTGTCATATTTGAACTAATTTGTTACTAGATGCGCAACATCTAATACAGAATTGCTTATATAATGCCTCCCAGACAAATTTGATATATTAATAGCGTTAACACGTTGGTTTATTATTTGGAAATCATTTTTGCCACAACTAATTTTGTGAATCAATATGCGATAGTATAACTACATGTGCCTGTTAGCAACACACAGTTTACGCTTTATTTAAGCAAATGATGTAAACACCAATTAAAATTCATTCATTTAGTAACAGATTATGCTAAAAATTAACCGTTGCACACACTGGTGCATTTCGACCTTCCATGTTCATCGGCAGAGCACGACGGCAAGCTAAACAAAGTTGATCAGTTATTCGAATCAATGTTACGATCTTGGTATAAACACCATTCACATTGTAGACATATATTTGTCGGTATAAACTAAGCATTGTATATTGTAGAAAATGTATTTCATCCAGTAGACGGGTTTCGTTCTATTTGATAAAATATTTATATACAGTCCTGGATTTGCCGTGGACAGGGCTCGAACCTAGGCACGTCTGCTTTGAAGTTCTTGTTTGCATAAAATAAATAAAATTTTGCAAAGAATGTTGCCAATTCTATCATCCAAACATTTTGTCACATGTCTAGGGGCAACAGCCGCGCCACCGTTTTCACAAGCAAACAGTTATACTATTCCAACAGAAACAGCTGTGCACTATCAGTCTACCGAATTTCAATCATTTGAGACCAATCAACCGGCTCCGAGCAAAGCTGCAAACCTCTGCTGGCCTCTGATGTACTCATCTTTGAATCAGTTAACAATGGTGCACGCTTCTCAAAATGGTAATTCATTGCTGGCCTATCCAAGTCTCCAGTTACCACAATATAGCTTGCCAACTAAGGAGGCCACTCAAAGTCAGGCAGTCTACATGACACCACTTGGCAAAGACCTTTCGAGACCAGCTAGAGGGCTAACCCCAATTACACTCTCGTCGAGTGTCAACTCTCATAACGGTAAGCATAATTTAAATCAGAATGAGAATATGCAAATCGATACGAAGAATCATTCTCAACATCAGAAGTTGCGACACGAGAATGAGCCCACTCACCAGTATGCAGGTGGGCGTAATATGTCAATGGATTCATTGATGTCACCGCAGCGGCTGTATAATATTCATACAGGAATAACGAGTTTGGTGGCTAGGTGAGCTTCAATAAATACAGTAAAACTATTTATTTTTCTATGTGGTACAACATAGCTTTAAAAGATTTAAACGGAAAAAACTGTAATTCAATAAAAACAAATTACTTTTATACACATCGGATTTCAACTGAATTCTGAAGCGAATGTTCAAGTCAATCTTTTGGAGGAAGAGTATGACAAAAAATGCATAATATGCTTACTGACTAAAGAATGAAGAATTTATATTACACCAAAGGCCATATAAGTAATTAATGAAATTCGCTTCCACATATACTTTTATTGATGTAAGCTTTTTTATGTTTAGTATATTAAAATTTACATAAATTTAAATACATTAATTTTCAAATAGTGTTATGTCGATATCCATTTCTTTAATTTACATATATATATATATATATATATATATATATATATATATATATATATATATATATTAACATTATATCAATGTGCAGATTTGGTGGCAAAGTTGATCAGTGTCTAATCTAAACGAAATGCACTAAATTTTAAATTCCGCCGTGGAAATTCCGTCTACGTGATATAAGTACATTATCAGAACGAATCATGTCGAAACAAAAACTAGCATTTTCTATCTTATGTAGGGTTCAGTTTCTACCAACTACATATATATATATATCTATATATATATATATATATATATATATAACGTTGGTTATATCATAATGAGGCGAATATAGATATATTGACCTTGTGTTGAAATTGACATTTATGGACCTGTGTAGGTATAAAAATCTGCTAATACATGTTTATTTTACTACTTTGAATCGTAGGCATTGCTCTGTTTCGTGGGGTTGAGTGTTAGTTGTCTGCACACGAGCCAATTATTTATGGGCTCGATTCGTACGGGTAATCTTAGTTTTAACACTGGACTGGTCGAATAGAATAGATTTAATTTGATATTTTACGCTATGTTGTTCGACAACTGGCTAAATACAATCGGATTGGTGCTTACATCAACTCGCAAATTTGATTTTAAATACTTTTAAACCAACCCGCGCAATCAATGATTGTGGCGAAAGCTGCAAACAGTTAATATTGGGGTGGCATGGAAATCGTGCGGCCGACATTTCCAGTTGAGTACAATGTATGGAAGACTGCTAGAGGTGAGAGCCGCATATCTAATTTTGCTTTCAATATATATTCAAAAGGGTTTGATCCTCGATAGACATTTCACCGTCGTACTCTGATGATGATCGTGGAAGGTCGAAACGCGTCAGTGGTGGCGGTAGATTTATTATTTTTTCTACGACTGGTTAAATACAATGGGATTGGTGTTTACTTCAAACTCGCAAACTTGATTCAAAGAACTTATGTATATATTTGTGTATTAAAATTAGTGGCCTTATGTGAGTCATAACAATTTAGTATTATATCACTTATATTTGTTTAAATTTTAAATATGGCCTCCTGACTGTCGAACAAATTGGTGAAACATGCTTACGCCTTTGATACTGTTGCCGTAGTAAGCAGCAAGTTTTATACTTATGGTTTCTTATTCTTTGGGTTAGACTAGCGCTTTGCGTTGTGATTTTTAATGGATTTTATTTTTTTTAACACTTCACAGACACGAATAACTCATTATTATTTTCGCATCAATATATGCTTAGCATATAACACAAATTTCTAAATAACTTTTCAAATGAAGTACACTTTAATGTTTGAACTTTTTTTGCCATATTCCGCATTGCTCTTAGTCCAATATTTAATTCAGGAGGCAAACCATCCGATAATGTGGCTTCTACAGCTGTCTACGAAACTGCTGTCGTCTGCAATCCAGTTAACCGACATGTCAGACAACGTGGATCCGAAATTTCGGCCTGGCCTCACTCTTCTGTGATAACCCAACATCCACCACCCTGCCTAGGCTTACGACAAGTGACGGAGATTGATGAGTCACCGCGAGCTGCATCTAGTAACAAAAACAGAGAGGACGCAATTGCGTATGCTGTCAACGATCATAGTACGACTTCATCTCGTGGTAATCAAAGTGTTGATATTGAGAATGAGAAAAACAAAACTGACGACCACAAGCTAGACAGTAGAAAAGAGTTCCATTGTCTTTCTAACAATCAAAACATGCCTATGTCAGCTCCGCCTCTTTTATTGTCAAAAGATGAGACAAGAGATAAATCTGCGACTCAGTGTCATCAAATAGCTGAATGTTATAATTTCGAGCTTTCGAATGGCAAAGTTGTGCAGCAAATGCAAAACCTCAACTGGACAGGATTCCGAACATTTGGTGATGCAGCCAACTGTTTTGATGGGAAAAAAAGAAGTAAGCGTAAATAATTACGTAATTATGTCGGCGCATAATCTATGTTATTCACGAGTTCTATATTTCAATTCTTGCATCTATAGACGTATTGCAGTTTAGACTAGTCCTACTGTAACTAATCGAGTAATAAATCTTTCTAAAACACAACTTAATGAGAACCAGCTGGAAATACTTAATCGTGGTCTGAGTACAGCTATCCAAATTAAGGAATCATCAAAAAATGAGGTAATTACTGAGGCTGTTAAAAAAGCACAATTCATCTCAGACAAAGATAAAGTGAAATTTGAATTATGCATACCCACAACTGTGTAAACTCACGAAGAGTTAAATTATTAACCAACTTATGAAGTCAAAAGTCTTATAAAAGTGTCAGTAGCGAACAATGTAAATTGTTTGAAAGCAGACAAAGGAGGAGCGATGGCTCTGATGAGTCAATCTGATTATAATGATATGACGAATGAATAAATAGACAATAAAGTGGTATAAGCTACAATAAATAAAAATCCTATGGATAAGTTAAAAGAAGTTCATTTATTAATTAAAAATACGATTTCTAAGAGTGAATTAGATCAAACACATGTTAAAACTCCCATATAAAAAGTTACAGTTGTGCCCAGAGTGTATGGTTTAGTAAAGATACACAAACCAGGTGAACCTTTGAGAGTTTTTGTTAATGTCCAACACTCCACAACACATCAAATGTCTAGGTTTTTACGTCATAGAACAATTAAATGTTCGTACATCTTAGAACATACATTGATAAATTTATACCATTTTGTTAAGACTATCGAGAAATGTGATCTAAATGAAAACAATAGATTGACGAGTTTAGATGTGGTGTAGATGTAAACCAATATACCAGTACACAAAGCACTGGACTATTTTCAGCGTTTTCTGGTTAATCACCCGTTATTATTAGAAGAATGGCAATGAGACATGTTATGGAGATGACGAGCAAATGTATGTCTTCTACTCATTATATAATTAGGGATGAATTTATAAGCAAAATAGAGGTGTTCAATGGGACAAACATTGTCAGTTCCAATAGCAATCTGCATGTTTTAAATAGAGAAAAAACTCTTATATATGACACCCCGAAATCCAAAACTATATGTACGATTCTTGGATTACATATTAGTTATTTGGAATCATGGGGAGGCTGAACCGATAAATTTCTTAAACTTAGCGAACTGAAACTTACGAGTGAAAATGAATCATATGGCGAATTACCATTTCTGGATGCCAAATTAATTAGAAATGATACGAAATTAAAGCGAGATGTCTACAGGTAGGATACCTACTAAGGTATCCTTTGTAATTTTAAGTCAAACCATCTCTATAGAATAAAAATCGGTGTCTTAAAATCGATGACAATTAAAAGCTTGAGACAAACATATACAAATATAGGGAGATTGAATTAAGTAGATTGTGAGAAATATTTAGTGCTAGTAGGTACTCTTTAAAATTGATAGAAGCAGCTATGATAAATGTTATAAATAACATAAATAACAATTTGTAGTTCGCGAAGTCCAATAAAACAAAAGAGGATCGATGCTCATGGTAATACCTGGCACAAAATTTAGTAGGAAAATAAAAACGGTGGCATTGAAATACAACATACGTATTATTTTAAAACAGGCTTTTACCCTAGGCACCTAACTTCCAAACCAAAAAGAGAAAATGACACATTTAGACCCATCAGAAGTACATAAATTTCCATGTATAGTAGGTGAAGACAAGCACCCAATTAAGGTAAGAAGATAGGTACATAGAATCGTATGAAAATATGGGCATGTTAATAAATAAGATTTTGCACGCCATACAGTAGAGACAGGAAAAACAATTTGTTGGGACGATTGTAGACGCATATCAATTTGTGGTAGTAGTAGATCGACAAGATTGGTTATACTAACCATCAAATTTAAATCGATAAATGACATGTAGAAATGATGTAGCAAAATTGCTTGGTTTGATATGTAATACGGTATTAAATAATGGTAGTAAGCGAAGATTGCACAAATCAGAATCAAAAACCAGCTCAGGTAAAAAATAAGGAAGTTGGATTGCTATTAACTCACAAAGGGTGGGGAATTAGTAGCTAAATATCTCTTAGTTTATTTTTGTAACTTTATCCTTGATTACTTATAATTTCATTGTATCTGTTAATTTAGATTCTTTAGGTATTGTAGCACTTTTCAATAAAACGTTACGTTTTAAAAGAAAGACAACATTACATTGCCCTCTTACTTTTATCTTTCTTTCAGTAGGCAATTTTCAAATTTATTTTATGATCCCTTTTTATTGCAACTTTCTATACTAATTAAATATTTATCTTTATTTTTATTTTTAATAAATCTTAAGTATTTATTCTGAAAATATTGCGACCGGGCGTGCACAGAATCTTGCCCACTCCCTAACGGGATGCCATTCGTAAAGACTTCATTTAGGAAATTGTGAAGAATAGGTCATAATTCTCATTTTCAGTGGCTAGTACGAATCATGTTGAAGCCTTCCGAGGAAAGGGACGAATCATCACTTAGCCACCACGAAGAAGAACTCGATGCGTACTTGAAAATGGAGACCAATCGGATCTTTGCGAAACTGTTAGTGCAAAGCGACAAACCGCGAACGCAGTTCGTGGAGATCCAACATATGAAGCTTACACTCCGCTAAAATTCCAAGGATATCTGTTAAAAAAAGGAATTTAATATTATCCCTTTAGTTTCACTTGGATGAGCGATACACGTGTCATTAATTATATGTAACTGATTACGTCTCAGTCTTAAACAAATGCCCAAACACACGCACACATATACACACACAGGCGTAGGCTTGTCTAGTGACTCTTCAGGTGTTGTCAAATCAGTGTAATTTCACATGAATGAGTGTACACGTGGAGTAACTGATTACTTCTCAATCCAAAACAAACGAGAGCACAAACGCATGGACACGGCGAAAGCTTATCTATTTCATAGTCAGTGTGTGCAATTAAATCACTTTAATTTCATTTCGATGAGTGTACACATACGGAAACATGCACCTACATACATGAAACACACTTACCTTGTGAATAAGCAGCTATGCTTGAGAGATCTAACAACAAGTATACATGAAACACTTGACTTAATGATTGTCAAATTGTTTGTGGAACGTGTTTTCCGTTCAAAAAGTCGAAATATTCAGAGCAAATTTGGGTCAGTGTATGCGAACACCATGTTGGTTATGGCAAGGGACAGGTAATTAAGCTTGTTGGATATTATGTTTTTTCTACAGTTAAACATTCATTGACTTTGCGGATGCTGATGACAATTATTTAGAACCAGTTCGAAAGCTAATTTTTTTACTGGAACTAGCTTCAGTTTCCAATTCATGCAATCGCCTTTTCCTGCCATTAGCTAAAGCGGTATTCGAAATCGGACCAAACGATTTTCCAACAGCTGTTTCATTCATAATATTATCTCTAGATTTAATTTCGAAAGGTTCTATAATCCATCTCGTCATCCTATTACGACTACATATTGCTATGCGTTTGCATACATCCCAGTTGATAGTATGCCCAGTCTCCACTACATGACGAGCAAGATCTGATTTAGCAATATGTCCATACTTACACGCAGTTTTATGTTCACCTCTTCTTACTTTGATTGGACGCATGATCTCACCAACATACTTGAGACTACAATCATTGCATGGGATCTCATACACTCCTGATGTTTCTAAGGGTTCAATCTTTTCTTTTTGGTTAAGGAGTATAATGCCTAGAGTAAGGGACTTTTTTTAAATCGCAAGCTTGATATAAACAACAATCCCATTATACATAAACTGTCGTACAACAAACAAGCTACCGTCAGTGATACGTTTTACTTTAATTTGTGAATAGCTAAATTTAATTTAATTGGTGTACATATCAGGCTTGCAAACTTGCTTAGAAGAATATATAACATTTAGATACTGTTTGCGGCGGAGAATAATATATATATA
Source organism: Eudiplozoon nipponicum (assembly GCA_029291075.1). Taxonomy (NCBI): domain Eukaryota; kingdom Metazoa; phylum Platyhelminthes; class Monogenea; order Mazocraeidea; family Diplozoidae; genus Eudiplozoon; species Eudiplozoon nipponicum. The sequence goes on from JAQBSW010010127.1 coordinate 7,752, forward strand.
TATATATATATATATATATATATATATATATATATATATATATATATATATATATATATACAGATAGATATTGCGAACCAAGTAACAAATAAGCTCAGTTGTGACCAGAAGGATAAACCAAAAGCATCATGACTGGAACGTATAATCTCGTACACATTCCTTTCGGCTTACTGGCGACTCATCAGTAGGAGCCGGTATTACGCTCTTTACCCACTACATATTGGGGTGAGGAATGTGGGAAAATTGGACTGAACAATCTCCTATACGAATGTGTAAACCTGCAGTAGTTTAGCTGACTTCATATAAATTCTTCGACAATGCTACTTCAAAGCCAACACTCTATATATTATACATATACCGAGCTTTTAAATGGAACCAACATTATTACCTATTATGTCAGCACCTGATGCCAACATTATGGCATCAAGACAATGGATTTCAATGCATGCTAAAATTCACCAAAATTGAGAATTACAACTATTTCTGAAAACCTGTTACTACAGTAAATCCATACACTCTAGCTTTGGTCGATATCAATTATCACATATTGTGGTAATCACGACATCATTCAATTAAATATATAAAAGCTAGATACTGTTTGTGGCGGCGAACTAATATGTATGCTTCGATAAATGAAGCTTAATTTAAAAAATCGAATTAATTTATTGCCAAGTAACAATGATAGGGCATTGCTTTTCGTGAAGAACTTATAGCAGATAAATCGTGAAATTCCTCAATTTGTCACACTAAACGTGTAAAACAAAAATCTATTTACCCTTAATTGTAAAATATCGTAATTCTACTATTCAATCAAACATTTGACTATTCATCTATTATTGATTACAATTAAAATTCTAAATCATTACATCACTCACATATACGGCAAAATTATATAAAATTATTACAACCACTAGTTATTTTCAATTTTCCTTTTTATTGATTTTGTATGATCCCACACAGGCATTTTCTAAAGTTGATGAATATTATCTTTTGCCTCTTTGGTTCCAACTAATAGTGCTTCATGTTCGACGACAAATTATTATCGTTTCCGTTTCTTCTGCTCGAAAATTTAACATTAAAATCACTTTATTGCCTATTCGTTAGAAAATTTTTACTTCATTTATAGATGCTATTCAGTTGAATACACGTGATCGTATACATGGATGTTATTATGATAGTCATAATGATAAGAATCTATCAGTTATCGCATATGCAGACTGTTTAGTTGCAATTAAAAAAACACTTTTTTATTTTAAAATTCGGAACCGATTTTTTTGAAAATTTACTTCTTCCTCCTCATGGCAATTAGAGACTGATAATTTTGTTTATTTAACCGATTAGTAATTGTGCAGCCGTAATTCCAGTAAGGTCTAATGCACACGCGGCTTTATTAGTATATTTCGAAAACTGTTAATGTACTGTGGACTAGTGGAGGATAGTGACAATGGTTTCCGAAATATTTACCAACGAATATAAGTTTGACATAAACTGAGCCAGTTACAATACAGATCAGATTATTAAAAATTTACTTTTTCCGCACGAACAATGTTATTAATTTAACCGTTCATGACGCATTCTTCAGAATCCGCCCTTTCTATTTTGTCACAAATCAATATCACCAGCATAAGCCGACGTAATTTAAGAAGGAAACCGAAATATTATCCAAGGAATACTAAGTCTACTAGTTTGTTAGTTCATATTACTTGATATAAACACCTGACACTGTATGTACATAAAATTGTCCGTATAAGATAATGCAATTCATCCAGTAGACAGGTTACGTCCTTATCCAGAATTTTCCGACGACAGGACTCGAACCTAGGCACGTCTACTGCACAATCGGGTGCTCTTATCACTGAGCCACCCTGCGACACACTTCGCACAATATTCAGTTATATACTAACTAATGTTTTTTAGTTACCTTTCCTTTAGATGGAGTTCATATGACATCCTTTTAGATTTATGTTCCAACTAACCATCACCAATCTGTCATAATCAAACAGACACTATGCTACGTGGGGAAGGGTTAGTGATATCAAAATTTATATAATTAAATTTATAAGTTATAATACAATTTCTGATAGAAATTTCGGCTAAAGGGTTAGAAAACTTATTTGGTGGAGTGTAAAAAAATGGGTTGTTTGTCGAAAAAAAACTTTGCAATGCAATACGTTTCTTCATACTTGTCATTATGATGTTGGGGCTTGGAAGATATTCTCGAAATTTGTTAAATCAAAATATAGTAATCAAGTGCAAAACCTTGCTCTGCCCAACAAAAGGCGCTGATGAAATCAATATTGTTTAAAAAACATTTTAAAAATGTTTTATTATTCTTAGATCAAATTTGTGAGCCTGATATATATATATATATATATATATATATATATATATATATATATATGCATGTATATGCAAGTTTGAAAACTGATTTAAAGAAATTGTTATTACCACCCGCCCACCGGCTATTTATTAGGATGACCGTATTTGGTGTGACTGATATTCTCTGAGATGTGATGTTGGTTCATTGCTCAATTATCCTTGGTTATCAATATTGATCAGCCTGAAATTACGCTTCTTCCGATGAACCTTCAGCCCACTAGTCACATGCAACAGGAGCAAACAACAACCTGTGGCAAATGCCTGCTGGTGTTTTACCCCTGTGCGTATTGTATCAACCCTGAAGATGAGCCTGGAAATTCGGGCTCGAAAATTAGGTAAAAGAACAATGGAAAATCTTGTTCCAACGTCATTTTCAGACAATCAGCTAACTGATGGCTTAAAGAAGAAGGGACAATTGAGAACCCATCAATTGACGCCAAAAATTGCATCATCTAAAAATGGACCTATGAGTGCTATCAATTGTCCCGCACAAGAAAAATGCGGTCAAATCCACAACAAAAAGGACAGCACTGAGAACAAAAACGGATTATTTATTATATTGTTTGGTATTTTTGCTTAACTGGGATTGCTCTACCAAACACTTAGTGTAATATAACAAATGAGAAATTTCGGAAAGTGATCTTCGTATGGTTGGAAGACGTTCATATGTGCTTTATATCTAAATTTGCTTAAATCTGCTATTGTCAGCATTGTGCTGTGTATAGTGGCCTGATGACGGTGCGGGAAATAACACACCGAAACGTCGCCAGTAAGCAAATAGTGGATATCACCGCTTTTCCAATGGTTAGTATGAACGAAGTTGAAGATTTCGGAAGAAATGGACAAATACGCGCCCAGCCTGATCAAAGGCAACACAGATGCACACTGGGAAATGGTGATCAATTGGATCTTTGTGAAACTGATACCCACTATATAGTTAAGTGAAGAATCTGGAACAGTATTCCCAAGTTCAAATTGTAATCTGGAAAGTTTAGCTGTTAAACAGGCTTACATTGTAAGTATGTATTAGGTTTTGCGAACCTAGTAACAAATTAGTTCAGTTGTGACCAGAAGGATAAACCAAAGGCAGCATGAACGGAAGGTATAATCTCATTCACATTCGTTTCGTGCTTACTGGCGACTCATCAGTAGGAGCCGGTATTACGCTCTTTAACCACTGTATATTTGGTAGAAGAATGTGGAATAATAGGACGGCTTACATTGTTCTTTCACCATTTTTTAAAATTTTCTGCTGTTTTGCGGTAACAATATTTGAATCATTAAAGTTTAAGTATCAGATACATTCTGATTGATCAAATGAAACTAATGATGTCGAATGAGACCTTCTATTATGGAGCATGTGTTCATAATGGTTGCTGTTGATATTGGTTATGAATGGTGTTCAATGTCACACATTTGTTAAATCATCGAGTTTGTTATCTTGAAATCTACTGTCCTCCTTATATTGAGTTTATGTGTTACTTTGTTTTAAGTCATTAATTTCCAAATACAGGCTCTATATTTTAATTTATATCAATCCCGCAGCATTTTCTATCTCAAGTTATGAAATCAAATTTGAATTGAGCTTTTGGCATGATGCTATATCTTTCTTTAAATCAAGTTTGCGAGCTTGAAGTGAACAATCATCCTAGTTTATTTAACCAGTCGTAGAACAACAGAGTACAACTACCGCCAGTGCGCGCGACTGGCATAGAAGTTATGCAGTCGACATTTCCAGTCAAGTACAATGTGTGCAAGACTACTAGAGGTGAGAGCCGCGTATCTCCTCGCTAGGCAGTTCGTTGTCGTTCACTGATGATGATAATGAAAGGTCGAAGCGCGTCAGTGCGTGAGACTAACGGTTGTTTTGCTATGTTGTTCGACGTCTGGTTAAATACAATGGGATTGGTGTTCATTTCAAGCTCGCCAACTTGATTTAACTAAATGATACTCCCATCCGCGCAATCTATTACTATTTAGTTGTAAACTGGACAACGGTTGCTTTATTTAGAGAGCACTCAACAACTTCTTTGTGATCTTTAATTTAAGTACATCCTGGGTTTTCATTTAATTAAGCGGGTGACAGCCAGTCTGATGTTCAGTTTTACTTTTATTTCTTGTAGGTGGTTTTATTGTGGGTTGACTTTTGAATACATTTACCTTTGTGCCTGTGTGCATATCTATGTGTATGCATGGGTTTTTTGCATTGTATTGCAGCGTTACGTTTGAGATCAGGTTATTCTTGTATTAATCGATTGAGTTTACACCAAGTGTTCGCTTTGTTGAATATGATGTGCACGAATATTTTCGCCGCATGTTGCGTTTCGTTTTGCCATGTTCTTCAGTTGCTTTTGTCTGCTTCGTAACAGCACAGGGTGTATGAATTACAGTGTTGATCAAATATATCGTTGTGCAAATCCTGTCACTCTTACCGACGGTAGTGGTTCGCTTAGCGCAGTGGTTTTTCCTTTTTTATCATACCAATTTGATCAAACGTTTGCTAAAGCCTGCCTAATGTGTGTTGGGTATTGCCTTGGTGTTAGTAAATTTTCCTTGGGCTTTGCAATTCGTGGCCCGTCGACTAAGGTATCATTTTGGTGAAAAATTTGAAAGGTTAGGCCAAGTGCTTGTTAATTTATATCAAATGTTTCGTAAATGTATAATAAATTTTCGGGTTTTGCTTGGTGTAGGACTGAGAATTTCGTCAAATTGGTTGAATGCCCTGTTTCAGCCATGCTGGGAGATAGCTAATTTTCTTTACGTTGCCAGACCTTCTTTAATCAATTTCTCTGGTAATTTTTGCTGGATTCTGTTCATCAATTGCATTTTGCGTACGTCCAACATATAGGCTACCGCCCATACATGAGATATTGTAGAATGTAATAGAGTTGGAAAGAATTGACAATTGATCTTTGTCATCCAAGCCCACGAATCTATGTGTGCGGAATGTGACACCAGCTATTGCACTAAAGAAGTTCTCCTTAATGATTCTGTTTAACCGCTGAGCCGGTAAGTCGCCTCTAAATAGTATGTTTACGAAAACGCTTTTGACAATTTCCTCTGTGGCAAAGTAATTGATCAACAAAATAAAGCAACATTTACCGCAGAAATAAGCACGTGATTTTATATTAGGCGTCTGCTTAAATTGTCGATAATTTTAAAAATTTTTTATCAACATGTGTGCAACTGAACTGCATAATAACCTCGCACTCACTCGGGAATGAAAAGAATGTGGCGCAGGTCGTCTTAGCTTGCAATTTGATCTCGTTTCTGTGTGTTATATAGATTCTTTAAATCAAGTTTGCGTGCTTGAAGTGAACACCAATCCCATTGTATTGAACCAGTCGTCGAACAACATAACAAGACCACTGCCATCCGCAACACACTGACGCGTTTCGACCTTCCTTGACAATCATCAGAGTACGACGGCAAGCTGACTATCGAGGATCAAACCGCAAACTTGATTTAAAGAATTGTTGCCACCACCCGCGCAAACAATAATTATTATATTGCTTGATAGATTGTTCCCATCATTTACGCCCGAAACACCTCTCTTTTGAGTCCTCATTTGCCTCTAGTTTGTAGGTACTCTAGATAGGTGTGCGACTTTTATTAAGCATGCATGAACATGCACTAAGAAAACTCTATATCGGCCATACCAAATGTTCTATTAGAGAAATTAATCAAGTCTCCTCACAGGATCATGTTTGCCGCCAGAATTCCGAATACTTCTGACTTTATAATGCGAATTTGATGTTGTTGATGATGCTGATTATGATGTTGATGATGATGAAGATTATGATGATGGTGTTGGTGATGATGATGATGATGGTGGTGGTGATGATGGTTATGATGACGATGACAATGATGATGATCGTGGTGGTGATAATGATGATGAATATGACGTTGACGTTGATGCTGATTATGATGACAACAATGATGATGATTGTGATGATGTTGGTGATGACGATGATGGTAGTCGTGGTGATGATAATAATGACGATGACGATGATGATGATTATGATGACGATGATGATGATGATGATGATGGTGGTGGTCGTGGTGATGATGATGATGACGATGACGATGATGATGATTTTGATGACGATGATGATGATTATGATGACGATGAAGATGATGATGATTGTGATGATGATGATGACGATGACGATGACGTTGATGATTATTATGTTGAGGATTATGATGATTATGATAACGATGATGATGATGATGATGGTGATGATGATGGTGGTGGTCGTGGTGATGATGATGATGACGATGACGATGACGATGAAGATGATGATGATGATTACGATGATGATGATGATGGTGATGATGATGATGATGGTGGTGGTCGTGTTGATGGTGATGATGACGATGATGTTGACAATGACAATGATGATGATCTTGATAACGATGATGATGATTATGATGACGATGATGATGATGATTATGATGATGATGATGATGATGATGATGATGATGATGATGATGAGGATGATGATGATGATGATGATGATGATGATGATGATGATGATGATGATGATGATGATGATGATGATGATGATGATGATGATGACGATGACGATGACGATGATGATGATGATGATGATGATGATGATGATGATGATGATGATGATGATGATGATGATGATGATGATGATGATGATGACGATGACGATGATGATGATGATGATGATGATGATGATGATGATGAGGATGATGATGATGCGGATGATGATGATGATGATGATGATGATGATGATGATGATGATGATGATGATGCGGATGATTATGACGATGATGATGATGATGATGATGATGATGATGATGATGATGATGATGATGATGATGATGACGTGTTTGATGATGACGATGATGACGTGACGATGATGATGATGATGTGATGATGATGATGATGACGATTTGATGGTTTATGTGATGATGATCTGATGTGATCTGTGATGTAATCACGTGATGATGACGTGATGATGATGATGATCTTGCGTGATGATGATGTAATGATGATGCGTGCGTCAATGATTTGGATGGATGGGACCGGACTCGATTGGTCGTACGTGATGACGATGATCGTATTGATGATGATAACGATGGATGATGATGATGATGATGATGATGATGATGATGCCGATGTTGATGATGATGATGATGATAATGTGATGATGATGATGATGATGATGATGATGATGATGTCGATGATGATGATGATGATTATGATGATGATGATGATGATGATGGTGATGATGATGATGATGATGATGATGATGATAATGATGGTGATGATGATGATGATGATGATGATGATGATGATGATGATGATGATGATGATGATGATGGAAGTTCGGAACGCGTCAGTTCGTGCGACTGACGGTAGTTTTCTTATTTTTTTTCAACGACTGGTTTATCTTTTTAGTACTTTCTGCTTTATATGTATGCATATAAACCGTAACAATTTTACAAATAAATATACATAATAGAGCAACTTCACTTTCTATTGACTGCAAAGAATCTGAAAAAATAAAATGCCAAATTTTTAAAAATTATTGGTTTATTGTGACCATTTGAATCATGGTTTTGGATATGACGACCTACAAGGCTCTTCTAAATATTAGCAAGCCGTATAATTGTGATGTTTTAAGCAAGAATATGAGAAGACAACTTCAACGCTAATATATGGAACATTTATACTATTTTCAAATAGGTAAAGAAAATGTCCTTTCCAATTTATCAACTAACTTAGCTGACTTACTTTCTACCATACGTGGACCTGCTCATACAGTACATTAGCCGGCCGTTATACACCTTATTAAAAATATAAACAGGGCATTTTTACCATACATGAGCAACGATCAGTTAACAATATTCCAGAGGACATCCGCTTATTCTGGATTGGTTAAAATTTAGGCAACCTACAGGGTGGTCCGCAACCATTTTTTTGCTCCAGATTTTTTTAAAATAGTGTAGTATGCACCAATGATCAATACCTTCAGTGTGTTGATATAGTTTTCTATTAAAAATATTTAATCAACTGCCATTAATTCTACATGAATTTCAAGCATTAAGTGAACGGTTTGCTGTGCCGTCGTAAACTGCTTCCATCAATTAGACGACAGAAGTTCTTTACGTTCGAATGACCCAGTCGTTTAACACATATATAATGGAAAATTTAGAATCCTAGTTTATTGTCTTGGCGGGAGGCAACGACAAAACAACATTCTTGTAGTTATATAATCTTTCAAATTTAAATTTTACAAAATTCAAATAAAACAGCAACTACGCTGATTAAACTAGCTTTGTTGATCAACATATATTCAGAGAAAAAATTTTTAGGTGTGAAAAGAATTAGTCATGCTGTTTTAAACCAATTAGTAGGTTCGTTTCTTACGTGATTATGACTTACCTGAATGTGTCTGTTTTCCGCATTATTAAAAATATTTGAAGCCTATTTAAAATAAGGGACCAGACTGCTTTAACAGTTGTTTATGAATTCTATCCTTCGGCAACGCGATTTTACAAATTATACCTACACTTTGACTTGTCCAGTTGTCAGTTTGTCTATAAGGCAGCTATACTTTCTGTAAATAAGTCATTTGTACAATTTAGCTTACCTTCTGTTGTCATGATTATCTGAAGGATTGATAATTATAGTCCTTTCTTCTGCATGATAGTCAGTCAAATTTCAATTGGTCTGTCGGTAATTTGGTCTGTCGTTTGTTTGGTCAGTCTGTGTTTAGTAAGTCTGCAAGTTCGGCAACATCAAATGTAAATTAGTGATTACACAATTTTACAAATGTTCAGGATGTTCGCAGACAAATGGAAGTCATGTTTTTATTTTGAACATCAAATTAAGTGTCCGAGTTGTTGTTTTTTTGTTAATAGAAGTGTAATGGGATTCATAATTGGAGAACAATTTTACTAGAAACTGTTTCTATTTCATATTAAAGCATATCATGCATTATGGCGATTTTTTCATCTATAACTAACATAAATAGACTAAAACACGTTGATGCAATAATGGTGTGCACGGGCAAGGACTAGATGTAAAAGATAAATACAGAAAACAGATTTATTTATTTGTTATTTAAGGAATTAGCGCCAGTTGGTAATGGAATGTGTTTCTTTAGCTATACTTTGCGCAGGAATAGTTATGTGGATCTTATAAAAATATGTTTTCTTATTCTTGCCCTTTAGATTATATTTCGATTATACTCGCCAGTTGCCTTCTAATCAATTTGTCTTCCTTATTGTCACAGAATACTAAAATCTGCTAGAAATATGTATATCGCCTGGAAACTTTTTATGAATATTTCTTGGACTTTCTTCTTATTCTTTTCGTTACACATCTGATTAGCAATGTTTCTAATTAAAATCTTTTACAACTATTCCACATGTTCAATTTTCCAATGCATTCTTACACATTGTTGTTTGATATATTCAGAACTATGGGTCTCAGTTCTATTACGATTCTAAAATAAATTTTCAAATAAAACAGTAGTTTTCATACGAAAAAATAAAAGAATTGATACATAGCCTAATGCTTCTTAAAAAATTAACGGTCAATTAATTAACACGTAAAAAACTAAGCCTATTTATTTATTAACTAGTGCGATTTCATTTTTATTGCGCATTTATCAAACAGTAACCATAACTGCGCTGCCAATGAGTCACTGGATATTTGCATCAAATTTGCTCGTCTGATAACTATATATCGAGGTATGCTAGTTGATAGGTATTGTTGAATACGACTGACAAAGGCCAAAGTTGTTTATAACACAGAAGATTGCATGTACTATGCGACCAGAAGATGAGTTGCATCACCTTGAACCAACTATTTGCGAATTCAATTGCCGGCTGCTGAAAGTCAAGCTACTGTTGATGAGTGCCAAATTAGGGCAAACCAGTAAATTATAAGAGTTCAAGATATTATCCTATACTGGAATTGCAAATAATTTCATCCTATCGTGACACGTTAATTCAAACTTTCTTCCATTATTTGTCTTTTAATGACAGATGGGGGCTGACTCAATTGAAGCAATAATGACGGGAATCCGTTACAATTGAAAAATGACCAAATGTTCTGGATTGGTATGAAACTGAACAGTAAATGAAATTTACTACCTTCGTTGTGTAGATGGCCATGTGCATAAAAATTGGTCTAAATGTTCCCAGTTGAATACTCCGTTATGTTAATTCCGAAAATTTCTCGGGAGCGGTCTAGATTATGAGTTTCAATTAAAAATGTTTTCAATGTTTAGTATTTGCCGCATTTTTACAGATGCATAATCTGGCCTTGCTTTATTGCCTACATATACAAATAGAGGAAAAGCTAGAAATAAATAAATATGATTTCGAATTGCGTGACATGAATGACACGGATTGTGCTTTGGATAATATTAACAAGTGAAATTTGGTTTGATTATGTGTGGTCGCCTAACCTAATCTACATGTAAGATATATGAGTGCCTTGGAAGAAGATGAAATGTAAACGGTTAGTTGTTGTTAGTCCATCATTTAAAAATAATTTATTTAATTTTGTCTAAATTGAAAACGGTAAATCAAACATGGTAACATACAAAATTAATTGATTAGGAAAAACAAGAAATACCTTTTTAACAATTATAGTAATCAAGGTTTCTGTCTTGATATATGCACCTGATCCATTAATTACTTACATATGTCATTATAAACTAAGATTTATGTAGAGTAGCAAAGGAAATTCACCCAGTAGACCGGATTCGTCCTTATTTGAAACTTATTTCCTACTGGCCAGAAATTGCCGCGGGCAGGGCTTGAACCTGAGCACGCCTGCTTCGGAATCTGGTGCTCTAACCATTGAGCCATTTTGCCGCACACAACACTACACACAATTTTCAGCTATATACTAACTAATGTAACATTTTTAGTATATTTTTCCTTTAGGTGGAGCACATTTGGTATAAATTTAGACCAAAAGTCTTAACTTACCATCCTAAATCTGTCATTACTGAACAGACATCACACTACATTGGGAAGTGGTATTGAAATGAACATTTATATAATTAAAGCGAACACTGGTTGCGCGGGCGTTGATAACAGTTATTATAGTCAAGGTTGCGATCTTGATATAACCACTTCACCCATTAATTAATCACATATGTCAGTATAAACTAAGAAATGTGTAGGGTAGAAAGTGCAATTCATCCAGTAAACTGCTTTCGTCCTTATTGGGAATTCATAATATATTGGCCAGAAATAGCCGCAGAAAGGGCTCCAACCTGGAGACGCCTGCTTCGGAATCTGGTGCTCTAACCACTGAGCCACCCTGCTGCACACTACGCTGCACACAATTTTCAGCTATATACTATCAAATGTAACTATTTTAGTCTATTTTTTTTTAGGTGGAGCTCATATGGCACTCATTTAGACACAAAGTTCCAACTAGCCATCCCCAATCTGTCATTACTGAACAGAAACCACACTACATGGGGAAGTGGTATTGAAATGAACATAAAAATAATTAAACAAACAGTGGTTGTGCGGGCGGTGATAACAATTGTTGTATTCAAGGTTGCGATCTTGATATAAGCACCTGACCCATTAATTACTTACATATGTCAGTATAAACTAAGAATTGTATAGTGTAGAAAAGGCAATTTATCCAGTAGACGGGTTTCGTCCTTATTGGGAACTCATCATTTATTGGCCAAAATTTGCCGCGGATAGAGCTGTAACGTGGGCACGTCTGATTTTTAACAGTTGAATTTTTTACATAATACCATTATTTGCTTTTCTTATACAGATGGTTGGAAGATTTCGTTCAATTTTTGCAAACTGTGTAAATTTATAATTCTACTCCATTTTAATTAATTATGATCAAAACTTATCATTTTATACCTGAAATAGGGTCTTCTAAATATTTAGTTTTGGAAATACCCTTATTAGCAAAAAAAATTCCATTATTATTATTATTATTAGCGAATGATTAAAGACAAATATTAAACATAAGTATGTGAATCAAAATGTTTAAAAATGTTTCTTTGACAAACAACAAAGAGCCACAATTTTTAGCTTAATTTAATTAAAAACTAATGTAAATCGGGCGATTTATTTTTCATAATTTTGATTTCGCACAGAATTTGTGCTTTTTACGCATGGTTCATTCGTGTGACTGAGTTAAATTTTGCTTGTTTATCAGTTGATCAAGAAATAAGTATTATAATTAAATATTAAATAATTTAGAAAGTATTTCATCTGGAAATACATATAAAGTACTAATAAAATATGTTTTTTTATTGAAAGCATTCATTAATTTTCTGAACATGTCTCAAAAGTTAACGTAAAACTGAATTATGGACCTGTTCTAGTATATTTTGAGAACAAATTCAGACTTCATCAGGTAGTAATTTTAATCGATTTGCAAGTCCACCGTTTATTCTTTATTGCGTTACTCCTCAACGTAAGCCAGAATTAGGGACATTTTTCGTTTAAACATCATATTAGTTTAATCTAATCTCCAACTCGATTTTATTCGTTTAAATCTTCTTTACAAATATATAATATATATAAGTAATCGAAATTTATAGCACGTGAAATGTTTTTGTGATCTTACTGTGGTATGCAGCCAAAATACCTCTAAACTGAAAATTTGTAGGACTGTGTTTCGATCCCTGTTTAAATTCATATTTTATGCTGAGTTGACATGAAATGACGATGAAATATATATATATATATATATATATATATATATATATATATATATATATATAATTATATATTAATCTATTGAGAAAATTTGGCAAATTTAAGAAAAAACTTGTATTAAATTTGTTGAATTTGCCTTACAAATTTTTATATAAATTTCAACTCAATCAGAATGTATATATGACCCATTCTTTTCTAATGCTTTCCTAATGTAGTTCAGTATCAGTGTTGAAATGCCTAACTTGTTTTAAATTACATGCTTATGAGTTAAACAATTTTGGAAATAATAGAATTATACCAGTTCATTTTCCTCATTTGACTAATATGTCTGAAAATATCTACAATAGAAAATTGTGCGTTTGTGGATTACCTATCTGGCGGTCACAATCTCTTAATATTTAAATTTAACAAATGTATTGACAAATTAAAATTACTCGGCATGTTTGACTGAAAAGAGACAATGATAGACCTCAGACGTTTGATATTTTTTTCATAGGTACCTTTTATATACGCAATTATTATAATTCGTCAGGAGATTAAATTGAGAATCATTCTGCGATTAGTTTTCAACAAAAATATTGTTTGGTTTTTTTTAATGCATTGTGCGGCAGATTCACTCGAAGTGAAGTTATTCGATATTTGAAGAACCTAAAGAAAGAAAAATGTCGTTTAATACGAAAAAGACAGTTGGAAATCCACTGATGTCACAAAAACAACAAGTCGTTACGTAACGAGTTATTTCCCAATTCGTTTAACTTTCACAATGTACTTTTTCACGCAGCTTTAAAGATAAACAGAAGTGTTTAAACGCATATCTGTTGCATCCTTTTCCTGTAAAATTAATTATGGAAACACATGGATTGTATAACTAATGTTATTAGCAAGCAAAAATAAATATTAGCGCTTGTAATTATCCATTATACAAATGTACGCATCAAATAAAACATCGAGTAAGATTTGAACTTCAATCAGTTTTGTGTATTGCAGATGTAAATTAAAAATAAATACTTTACTAGCTGCAAATAAAATAATCAAAAGAGAAATAATTATAGAGTGAATTCATAGACACAAGCAGATTATTAAACTTTTGCTGCCCGAAATACGGAAAAAATAATTAAAATATAATGATTAAAGGTAAATATCTGTCTCAGTATGCTGTTAATCCACTAAATAATACCTGACTCATAAAAGTTATTTGGCTTATTAAGACAATTCCATGGATATATTTGTTGTGTTTAAGTGGCCAACTGAAGCGTTATACAACTTAGTAATTAGGGAGTGCAGGGATGTTAAGATATATTCAACTCGTGATCGTGTAACGATAGTTAGGTGTTACTCTAAGCTCAAAATTTCAGTTAATTGCAGACACGCGCACACACGTAAACACATATATATATATATATATATATATATATATATATATATATATATATATAAATATGTATATATATATATATAATTTGCATGTTTGGTGTAGTTATAGTACATGATTCTCTATCGTGTTTTGTTGATGGGCATTGGTCCTCCTAATACGATAGTCTGTTTGACTGTCTCCAGTTTAGCAATGTTGTATAAATAGGTACAAATATGATTTATGAATACATTAGGTGTCCCACCTTGATTTTATTAATAAGATGTTGCTACATTTGCGATGCGACGGTCAGTTTCCAACAGAGAGTATGAAATATCGATTAAAAAAATTATGAATATTTTTAGAAAACAAATGAAAAACAAAATAATCTAACATTAAACGTGAGCCCATTGCTAGCTAAATCGCATAGATACCCCTCAAGTTGAAATAGACAAACTAAGAGTGCAGCAATTAAAGAAGCACCAAATTCACAAGTGGTGATTCAAATTGTTTAAATGAAGTTTGTGAGCGTATTATAATCATCAAACTCCTTTTATCTAGCCTATCTAACCAATCAAACGTAAAGACCGGCGTCCTCCTTCCATGATCATTGTCAAAGCATGGCAGCAAACTGTCAAATTTTGATCAAACTGCAATGCATGTGTGAGGTTTTGAAAATTAGGTAGGAGGCTTTTACATGTAGTTGTCTCGCACGCATTGCGCTCCAGATATGCTTTATTTGTCATTAAATAGACATTTTAAAGCCGACATTTCCAGTCAGGTGCAATTAATTCTAGACAACTAGAAGTGAGAGTCACTTATCTCAATTTGTTTTACTTAAATATGAATTGCGGTTAGATACGCCATATTCAGATTGCCGTCGTACACTGACGATGACCATAGAAAGTCGAAATGAGAGAGTACGTGTGACTTACGATAAGCTGACTATATTGTGCGACATATTGAATAAAATGAAATTGATTTTTATATCAAAATCGCAAACTCGATATTAAGAAAAGAAATCAAAATGACCCTAGATAGCAGAACCAGCTCTAATCAAAAACCTTCTATTTGATTGTCAAAGGCATATTTACCTACGTCACATTTGCTATAAAATGTAATGTAATGATTGTGCCAACTCGTATTATATATTTAATTATATTGTACAGTGAAACAGTGTATTTAACATCTTAATGCACCTTAGCCTGCTCGAAAGGTGCATGTGGGGTCTTTGTGAAATACAAACTTGTAAAACATAATTTGATAGGTTCGCGTCTCGCGACATAGGCTAAGGTGATAATTAAACTGTTTATTGCAGGTGGTTTTAAATATGTATTAGGTATTAAGTATTTTCTTATTAATAAGTTCTAACAATAACCAGGTAAACGAGTCAGTTTAAATGTTGATGTTTAATGCACATTACTGTCCTTCTTGTTTGTAATCTCACGGCCATTTTCTTGTGCGTGGCAATTGATAGCACTCGTGGGTCGGTAAAATCTTGAATCCATTACATTTCCGTGTGCCGATTTTTGGCCTTGATTGATAGTTTCTCACTTGTACCCTTATTTTTAAGCCCTCCATCTGCTGTTCGTCTGTAAATGACATTGTAGTATTAATGCATTCAAGAATATTTCGCCTATATTTGTCAATAAAGCCTACATTTCAAGGTTTAATAAAATCCTCACATTTAATATAAAAAAACCTAAAACGAAGCTACTTTTTTTGTAAATTCCAGTTGTTAAAACTATTAGGTCCTTGCATGAATCACTTTTGTAAAATATTCGATCAAATTGCCCCCTCGGACTATCCAATTTCCTACGAATTTTCATTTCATTTGAAAAGGAATTTGTATTTTTGTTAAATATGTATTGTTAGATTGTACAAATCTGGAGAACACAACATCTCTTATCAAAATCTGGAGTTCGTAGATCGAAATTGTAACATAATTCACTCTCAGTGATGGTTCGCTACCAATTGCATAATGACTAGGAAGTAAATACGTGTGCAGAAAATGGACAAACTCCCGATAATATGCTTCAGTGTCAAACAAACAATAAACATAACCTGATCTTCGTTTTAAATAACACAGTCTGTTGCGATATTCTTTGATGAATGTCTTCTTCAGTTCACTCATCATCACAAGTTTTAAGATAAAACTGATAAAGCATTAGTTGATTAAGGAATTTTTACATTTTTTGCTCAACGCACAGCAAAACAAATATTAAGCAAGCAGTAAAGGCTCACTTTAAATGAACAGCATCTTCGAGTAAACCTCATTCGCTGTATCGCATCCATAATTTAGCCATCGAGATTAAAACCTCAAATTCACTGATACTCACAAAAGCTTTTTGCGTTGTGAAATTGCTGCGTCCGATTTCTCTTCAGCTAAGCCACTGCTACCGGTCTCGTGTATTTTATGCATTTCTTCATTTATTGTCCCACCGCTTTAATAGCCATATGCACGCAGACATTTCGTGTTTTTCCCAGCTCAAGATAACTTTATACGCATGATCTTTACGGGAACAGGTATGGTAAGATCACATTTATGATGTGGTCACGTTAAGAGATTAGAGACCACGTGTCTCAAACCTAATTTTTACGGTTCCCGAAAGACCTACATTTGATGGCACTGAATTTGGATACAATTACCTTATATTTCGGCTTGTTTACACTACAATTTTATCTACTAAAATTTGTCTGTTGATTTGGCTTTACATGTGATCGACATAAATTTGTACAATTATATTAATTCTTTATTCGGGATTAAATGTATTGTAATTTATATGGCAAAGCAATAATGCCTATTGTACGTGTTGAATAAGCCTTGTAGAACAAAATGTGTGCATAGTTGTTCTGCGATAAAGTGTTGTAAAGCAATATTTTGAAACGCAGTGCTAGATTCCGATATGCTATAAGTTATGTCCACAAGTCGGGTTATTTTGTCCTGAAAGGTCGCACTCAGGTCATATATGCATTACGTTCACCTTAAATTTTTTTATCGATTTTGAATCTGAAACGGCCATCCCGCATCAAAGTACAAAACTTGATTTATTTCTTTAGAATAATGGGAGCATATTGATTTTGCTAATATTTCACATTACTATTCAAAGGAAATAGAATATTTCATGCACGACTTTAATTATGAACAATACAATTCCTCCACAATAAAAAATTCGCCTCAAATTAACTTTTACGTTTGCATTCAACGATCTTTAATACCACTTCTATGCTTTTTTAATCACTTGGGAAATACATTATTACGAAAGAGCTAAACGACCATATTTTAGTGGTTCTATTAGTAAAATTAAATTTGACCTGAAAGATTGGCTAACGATTTATCACACTTCAACATCTCCCAATAATTTCCTTTCCTGGCATGAGAGTAACCAGTCAAATTAGAGAGCATTTGAAGTCCCAACTAATGATTGTGGCCACGGCCAAATGAATTTCAACAATGAATAAAATGCATGGATTCGATCCATGAACTTCATCACAAAGTCAAATTTT
>JAQBSW010010128.1:0-25688 GCA_029291075.1 Eudiplozoon nipponicum
TATGTTGTACAATGTAAATTCATACTTTATTACTTTGACAACAGGTGCGTGCAGATTTTTTAAAATTTGTGCATATTTACATTTATCTGATTTTATTTCTATCCTCTACAGGTTATGCCAATTTCTCGGTAATATCCGAAAGGAACGCTGGTGATGACATGTCTTCGATGAACTACGACGCAAATGCCCAAGTGTTCGCTGATGGGTTAGATGACTGTAATCAGTCAACGAAAACACCAGCTTCAAAAAAATGTGAACAAAAAGATGATGCTGCAACTGCAGGTTGTGAGAAAGGTGCAAGCTCATCATCGGATGCTCCGGTAGCGATGGCAGCCATTGACTACAGGAGTGCTTCTGGAAAACCTTGCTATGGCAAAGTTGTTGGCAGTCCACGAACTGCTAGATCGGGGCTTAGTTCTTTCTCAATGAAAGGTAAGGTAGAATTGTTCCCTCTAATGAGCATATGTTTTTGCACACTACGCCATTCATATCGTCTTTATATAAGGGCTGTTGCTTTCGAATATTATACAGCATGGAACGGAAAAGGCATTTAACAACAAAATTAGTAATGTCCGCTTTATTTTGAGTATACTCAAACAATACAAAGATAGCCAGATATCAAATGTCACTTTGCTATAAAATGACAATGACTCCTACACGCACACTGACACACGCATATTCATTCACAAATTAACCCTAAATAAACCACCAAAAAGAAATCGTTGTAAAATTGAAAATCAGACCTTTTGCCACCCCTTAATCAATTGAAAACCCAGGATGTATATAAATGTAAAAATGTGAAGTGTTATTGAGTATTCTCGAAATGTACCGGCCATTATCCGTTTTGTTATTAAATGCTTTCTTACTATCTACTAAAAATCGAACAATATATATGAGTAATTTATACCATTATCTACTGCCAATAGCCTGAATTTGTTAGTGCTAATTTCGTTTATCCAAACCTAATTGTAGATTTGTCATAAACAATCGAATCTTTGCAATGTTTAAATGTAGTTTTCGTCATTCAAATTTCATCGATCAAGATCAGAGTGTGTGGAGTGTGTGTATGGTAATAGGAGTTCCGAAGTAGTCATAATTCTCAATTGTGATGAAACTTTGCGCATATTAAAATCCATTGTGTTGGTACCATGTACCGACTTGGCTACCATATTGTCGAAGTCTATATGAAGTTAATTCCACTTCTGCTTATATACACATTCGTATAGTAGATTTTATTGCCCAATTGTCCCACATTTTTTGACTAAATATATAGTGGGTGTAAGTCGTAAAAACGGTTCCTACTGAAGAGTCGCCAGCAAGTATGAAACGTATGTGTACATGAGATTATACCTTTCCTTCACAGTGACTTTGGTTTGTACTTCTGGTCATATTTAATCTAATTTTTAACTAGGTTCGCAACACACCTTTCCATATACGATATGTTATTGTTGTGATTTATGACATAGCTGCAAATACTGGGTGTGTCAGACTTTAGACAATTACTCGTAGGTCGTTAAAATCTTGAATACTGTACATTTTAAGATTCTCCGATTATTGGCCTTGATTGATGGGTTCTCATTTGTCCCTTCTTTTTTATGCCTTCCATCAGCTGCTTGTCTGAAAATGACGTTAGAGCAAGATTTTCCACTCTTTTTGTTCCGATATTTCGAGACCTTATTTCTAGTCTGAAGATGAGACGAAATATAGGAACACAAAGTGGAAAATCAAACGTCATTTTCAGACAAGCAGCTGAAGGAAAGCTTAACAAAGAAGGGACAAATGAGAACCCATCAATTATGGCCAGTAATAGGAGAACCTGAGAATGTAATGTATTCAATATTTTACCGACCTAAGAGTACTCTCAATTGTCCTGCACAAGAAAAATGCTGTCAACTCCACAACAAGAAGAACAGCACTGAGCAAAGAAGTTCAACATTTGCACAATTACTTACTTTTGGTGTTTCTATTCCATTCTAATTTGACTTTTTTATCATTTTTTGCACAATTCACAAGGAATACGCTTTTTAATTTCGGAAGCTTCGAAAATCAGAAGCATTGTTTCCCATTTCACGTTGTATAAAACCGGTTAATTATTATTACCAGCAACGTGACCTGTAAGGTGTATATGCTACGATATAAGCTAATCAATACATAAGACAGAGAATGCAGTCCATCAAATAAATTCGTATTGTACAAGTTGAACGCTGAAAAGTATCTACCAGAATTTCCACATCCGAGATTTCAATTCAGAGTATTTAACTCGAAATATTTGAACGCATTCGAAATTTCGCGTTAAATGGAGTTTTTATTTGATTTAGGCAATTCGATGAATGAATCTAAACCAATTGCTCCTAGGTTATAATAACCATCGAATAGTGTTCAAGTCAGTCTAGTCGACGAATATCATTTGGTATCTCATGCTATATATAATATAATCCTGCTTTTCTATTTTTGGCCTATATATATAATGTCGCCTTGCCCGAATGCTAACTTGGCCATAATGGTGTTGTGGAGAGGTTTAGTTTGCCTCATTTCTGTGAGCTATCCTGATAAATTTACTCGTAGTAGCAAGGTATTCCTCTCTCTCTGCCTCTCTCGTAAATTTCTAATAATTTGTCTAAATTACCCTATATACTTTTTCAATTCTCATGGTTATATGGCAGTGAAACATTAGTCACTTTTGACTTTAGGGAAAGTTGATATGATTATATATATATATATATATATATATATATATATATATATATATATATATGGGAATTTTATTATGGCAGAATTTGGTTTTATATAGTGTTGAAAGTAACATGAGTGTTAAAATGCAGAAAAGGTGATCACACTTGAGGCTCACCCTAAAAAAATTTTCTGCTTGTAGCAGTTTTGACTAGTAACCAGGTATTCCCTAGTAAGGACTGAAACTTGCTCAAGTAAATGGATTAAATTTTTTATCGTTTTAAAAGTTTATAAAGATTTAAGAATCATAATTATCATCATCATCAATGATAGCACAACAACACGCGTCAGTAACTGATGCCTCAATGTCATATAACTATGAGAGTAGAAAAAGGGAAAAGCTATAATAATGATAAAAACAATTATTTCAGGCACAACTTATTAAAAGCGCGTTAATACCAACGATAATTATGTTTATTCTTATAAATCTATAAATAATTGAGTATACCTTTTAGGTTTGCAGCCTAAAGGATGGAATATGATTTATTTTTTGTTAGTATAAACTAATCAATCCATCCAGTTTACCGGATTCGTCCTTATTTGTAACTTGTTAAGTTACTATCAGGTATTTTTGATTTGTGGCGAGTCATGTCAAGCATCATTTTGGTGGAACTTTTGAATGTTTTGGCTAGGTGCTTGTTTTTTATATAAATGGCTTCGTAAATGTATTATAACTCGGCGACCTGTGGTTTATGTAGATCTGTGAAATTAATTTAATTTTTTTGGTGCCCCATTTCAAACATATATTCGGAAGTAGCTGATTTTGTTGATAGTGTCAGGCCTTGCTTAGTCAGTTGCTGTGGTCCATGTTGCTGGATTTCGTTGATCAATTGCTTTTTAGTACGTCCAACATATATGCTACCGCACATACATGAAAATGCACAGACAATGAAGAATTTGTAGAGAATTGTTCATTAGTCATTTGCATCCAACTTCATGATTCTCTATGCGTCGAACGTGATGTTAACTTTTTTAATTATGGAATTTCGCCTTAGTGATTCGTTTTAACTGCTGTGTGTTTAGAAAGAACTAAATGTAAAGTGTAGGGAATCATTTTTAATGTAACCATTTACAGTACTAATCGGAATTGGTTTTATGTTGAGATCTAAGAACTCCTGTTGGAAATTGCTCATTTGCAAAAGTTTCCTCAGGTAGCGTAATTCTTGCTCCATCTTGTGTCCAGGTCATATCTTCCTGATTAAGTTGGATAGGAAGTTAATTAGATTTATTTTGTGAGATTTTGGCACGCCACTGTTATAATAAATGTATTGCCCAGTGAATGTAGATTTTCAATGCGATGCCAGTATCAAACGAACGTTTTCTTCTTGAGTGACCTGGAAGTCCAAGAAGAGAGAAGTGTCACCTTCCTTTAACTCAGCAGTAGATGTAATGTCTGGATCGGTTTCACTGGCGTGTTTCACGATTTCGGCTTGATCGGCTACGTCTGGGATGCATAATAGTAGATCACCTACATAACTTTATGTTGTGATGCGTTGATCATGAACATAAAGGGCTTTATATAAGCAACTCTTGAATCTGTCGTTACAGTATGAGTTTTCGGCTTACCGTATATTCTTGCGGGGTTATTTCCGGCAAGGGTTTCGGCTTTGAACTTCGTCTAAGAGTCTTTATCTATTTTCGGAATCAGCTATTGAAGATAGAACGTGTTTCTCCATCTTTTTTCAAGTAACGATTTTCTTGATGTAATATTTGTTGATTCATTTTTCTGTTTGTTGTCTGGTTTAAATTTTGATCGATGTTTATATCTCCTTTATGTACACTCTTTAAGCATCCGCCTCAAGTATATCAACTCCTGATCCTTTGAATGTTTGGCAAGTTATTTAATTTTATTTGATTGTAGCTTTAGTAATTTGTCTGCATTTATTTGTAATGATTTGGCTGTCTTTGAAATTTTTTCTGCACAGTTCTAGTACGCTGACTATTTCAGCTATCAGTACGTGGTCATTGAATGCTTCTGGGGCGATGACTTTTGCTGTCATTGTAAAAGCTGCCTGCATGTCAATAATGTGTTCGCTTAGATTTTTCTGAAGGTTTTCCTAGAGATTAATGACCTCACAACCTCATATTAGCATGTACAGAAACGGGCAATTTACATTTGAAGGTAAATAGTTCCGGGAGTTCATTGTTGTATCTATGCGAAGCCGCATTGTATATCTCCTGGCAGACGTGTACATGCAACATTTTGATCAAACGAGCCTTAAAGACTTAATTGACCAGTGCATGCCTTATAGAAATAAAAATTTTTTCTGTGAGTATAGTGTCAAACCTGTTGATGGAATTGGAAATGAAGTTCCGAAACGTAGGGGAAAATTTGTAAAAACTTGGTTTAACAGCATTGTCGGACAATATTTTTGTGGCCGACTCCAGAGTGACGGGACCAGTGAGAACCCGTCAATCAATGTCAAGACAGTTTCACAAAGATCCGATTGTTCACAATTTCAAATTTCGTTTTTTCTTCGGTCGGGCTGAGTTCGTATTCGTCCCAATGGAAATGCGGTTGTATTACATCTTTGATTACTGGCAACGTTTCGGAACGGAAATCCACGTTCCATCTTCAGGCCCATTTATTACATATATACACAGCACAATACTCACAATAGCACATTTGCTTAAATCTGCTATTGTGATAGGATCGAAGACCAAACGAAATTGGAAATTGTGATCAATCGGATCTTTGTGAAACTCTCCATGCAAAGCTACTAACCTCGTACGCAAAACGCGGTATTGGAAAATATGAAGCTGGCACTCCGCAATCAAATTTCAAAAAATGTATATACAAGCTGACTGCTTGGAAATTTAAAGGAATCAAGATTCTACCGACCTACGAGTGTTATTAAGTGTTTCGAAATGGAGAACTGCGAGAACAATATTTTCGATTTGTAATCATGTTAACAATATTAGTTGTTCTAGTGAAATAGGACCAAATCCGCTTACATCATTTTAAATGATTGAAAGCTAATTAGATAAAATCCGAATTAGCTCTTTGCAGCGGGACATAATTGGAAAAGTTATTTACAATCAAAAGTAATTATTTTGTACATCTTATCGTGAAGCGTTTCCTAAATGAATACCTATAAAAATGTTTATCAGATTCAAGAGAAAGTGTAACTGTTTTTAGACTAAATTCGTTTTCGAAAATTAGAGAGCAAGATTGAGATAGACAGAGAGATAGATAGATAGGTAGATAGGTTGGTAGAAAGAGAAAAAGATAATTTGTTTATCTTATTTTTCATTTCTTATCTGCATTATTCGCTTTTTCAGATTTGATGCAGACTAACTTGTACTATTTGGGATTGCGAATGATTAAATAAAATGGAATTGGTGTTTATCTCAAATCCGCAATCTTGATTTATGAATAAATACTGACTAGCTGATGCAAAGC
Source organism: Eudiplozoon nipponicum (assembly GCA_029291075.1). Taxonomy (NCBI): domain Eukaryota; kingdom Metazoa; phylum Platyhelminthes; class Monogenea; order Mazocraeidea; family Diplozoidae; genus Eudiplozoon; species Eudiplozoon nipponicum. The sequence goes on from JAQBSW010010128.1 coordinate 6,134, forward strand.
AAAACGAAAAGTACTGTATAAATGAATTGACGAATTTTTGGTATGGTTTCTTAATCACTTAAAATACAGAGTTCAGTCGTATTGTACATCTTAAATTAAGTTCGTCCATTTTTATGATGATATTGCCAATTTATACAAAATAATTTGATAAAACTAAACGATTATTTTTTTCTCGTGTGGTGATATATAATATTTAAATCTAGGTTGAAAGCTTGATATAAACACTGTTTTCACTGTGTATACATTTTCAGTGTAAGATTGTAAAGGTAATTCAAACGGTAGGCGGGGTTCGTCCATACTGGTAACTCTTTAAGTAATGTCTGGACTTTTCCCACGGACAGGGATTGAATCGGGACATATTTGCCTTGGATCTGCGACTTTATCCACTGCGCCACTCTACAGCACGTGATACAGAATTTTCAGTTACGTACTAACTTATTATTTTGGTTATCATTTCCATCGATTGGATCCTATCTGGCATCCGCCTAGCCATTCCCAGTCTGCAATTATAAAACAGGCACCATGCTACCTGGGGAAGTGTTATTGAATTGAACATCCATACAATAAAGTATGTATTAGGTGTTGCGAACATAGTAACAAATTAGTTCAGTTGCGACCAGAAGAATAAACCAAAGGTAGCATGAACGGAAAGTATAATCTCATGCACATTCGTTTCGTGCTTACTGGCGACTCATCAGTAGGAGCCGGTATTACGCCCTTTAACCACTATATATTTGGGTGATGAATGTGGGATAGTAGGACGGTACAATTTCCTAAACGAATGTGTAAACCTGCAGTTGTGAAGCTAACATTATATAAAGTCTTCGACAAAGCGACTTCAACGCTAACTCACACTATATAATATATATACTGAGTCTGTAAAGGATACTAACACTATGGTTATGTACCGTCCTAATATCCCGCATTCTTCACCCAAATATATAGTGGTTAAAAGGCGTAATACCGGCTCCTACTGATGAGTCGCCAATAAGCACTGGTTGTGCCTTATTGCAAACTCTTGAAGAACAATCTAGACATTTCCCACGGTCGGGGCCTGAACCGGGTAAAATTGCCTCGGAGTCAGCGGCTCAAGGCGTTGCGTCACCCTGCCGCCCAAGACGCAAATTTTCAGTTGTATACCAACTTATTTATTTGATTAGCTTTTGCTTCACTTTGTTATTATGGCATCTTCAAGTCAATTAAACTTTTACAGGTAGCCTGGTTTCTAAACTGTAATAACAGATTGGGAATTGCTATATGGAACTTCATCTGTAAAGAGACGCCGCATAAGCTCCACTTGAAGGAACTGTTTAACCAAACACGTAAGTTAGCATTAAGCAGAAATTGTGTGTCCAGTGCAAAAGAATGTCGCAGTACCATGAATCACAGAGTTACGTCATCATGAAACAAGGACAGATTTATCTCATAATCAAATGATCATTGATTACACAGGCGGTGATAACAATTGTTTTAATCAAAGTTGAGATCTTGAATAAATAAATAACTTCAGTGGACAATGAGAAAAAAGTGTATCTAATTTATTTGCTGGCAAAAATATTAATAATAAGTAACACAGGATAATTTCCACAATATAAAGTTAAATATAAATTTTGATGAATAGCATATCATAAGATTAAACACCAAAGATCAGCATCCACTGTCATCTTAATTGCTAAATATCTACAAGATTTATTGTATTTATAATAGTGGTTAAAAACAGCTAATCAGCCACGCCAAACAACACTTGCTCAAGAAGAAAAAATCTATTACCATCGGGGAAGCCGGTTACAACAGATTATGTAATTAACACAGACTACAAGGCGGATCAAACAATGTTGAAAAGACATGATTATATATGCGGCGCCTAGCCATCAAGCAGCAGGGGCCTGGTCTCGACGTACATCAATGGCACCTACAAGGCATTGAATTTAGACTTCACTGTTGCCATTGCAATTTTTATTAGTGTTCAAAGGGGCAATGCGACGATTTCGATGATTAATGACTGAGATTCGGGGTTCTAACGCTATTTGTTTTAGTATGTATTAGGTGTTGCGAACCTAGTAACAAATTAGTTCAGTTGTGACCAGAGGATAAACCAAAGGCAGCATGAACGGAAAGTATAATCTCATGCACATTCGTTTCGTGCTTACAGGCGACTCATCAGTAGGAGCCGGTATTACGCCCTTTAACCACTATATATTTGGTAGAAGAATGTGGAATAATAGGACGGTACAATCTCCTAGACGAATGTGTAAACCTGCAATAGTGAAGCTAACATCATATAAAGTCTACGACAATGCGACTTCAACGCAACAAACAGTATTTAACTGATATATATCGAATTGAATGATGTCATGCTTACCGCAAAATGATATCGATCAAGGCCAGAGTGTATGGATTTACTGGAGTAACAGGTGTTCAGAAATAGTTGTAATTCTCAATTTCGGTGAACTATAGCATACATTGAAATTCATCATTTTTGTACCATGTAACGACTTGGAAACCATTGTCATAGACTATATATGATGCTAGCTTCACTATTGCAGGTTTACACATTCGTCTAGGAGATTGTACCGTCCTATTATCCCACATTCTTGACCCAAATATATAGTGGTTAAAGGGCGTAATACCGGCTCCTACTGATGAGTCGCCAGTAAGCACGAAACGAATGTGCATGAGATTATACTTTCCGTTCATGCTGCCTTTGGTTTATCCTTCTGGTCACAACTGCACTAATTTGTTACTAGGTTCGCAACACCTAATACATACTTGCATATATATTAGTTCTCCGCAACAAACAGTATTTAGCTATTTGTTTTAACCGGATTGGTAATGGTCTCTTGTAATAAGCATTCTGTTGTTAGAAGTTTCATTAACTTAGATTGATGTAAATAACTAAAGTTATCTAAGATAAAATAAATTTAAAGAGAACAAATTCTGTAATAAAATATTTTACAATAAATATGATTTGAATGATTGGTTCGCAGTGCGAGCTTCGTATGTTGACTTTCCGCGATTTGCGTTCACGGGTTGTTGCTTTGCACTATCAGTTTCGCAAAGATCTGATTGATCCTCATTTCCAAGTACGCATCGATTATGGATTCGTTTTGGCTGAGTGCGGATTGGTCACTTTCTTCCGAAGACTTCAACATCGTTCATGCTAACCACTGGAAATGAGGTACCATCTAATCTTCGTTGACTGGCGATGTATCGATATGTCATTTCCCATACCATCCTTCGGCCTCTAGTCACACATACACATGAAGATTCTTACAGTTGCAAAGACAGCATGAACCGAACGTATTATCTCGTGCAAATTCGTTTCGTGCTTCATGTCGTCTCATCTTTAGAAGCCGGTAATAATACCTTTGCCCACTATATATTTGTGTGCAACATGTGGGAAAATAGGATGGTTCCATCTCCTATACAAATGTGCAAACCTGCAGTAGTGAAGCTAACATCATATAAAGTCTCGACAATGCAACTTAAACGCTAACTCACTCTATATAATATACATACCGAGTCTGTAAAGGATACTAACACTGTGTCTATTTTGTCAGTAATCGATAGTAGCACTATAGTAACGAAAAGGTGCATGGTACTAAAACTATAGTTGCCGAGTAAATACATGTTACCAACCGTCGTAAAGTCCATCCCCTCCTCAACGTGGTACGACGGTGTCAACCATGTCTCGATGGCCGATCGTACATGGGCTAACGGGGCTATGGCGGTGGTGTCACCAGGGCGTGGTGGATTTCCGACCGGCAATCGGATCTCCTATAAAATACCACATGAGCCCGACGACGGCACCATGACTCGGCGTGTGTTCCCCGCCACAAAAGGGTTCAACAGCCACAGGATTACATGGACTCCTGGACAGTACCCCGTACTTCCGAATGGCGAATGAGCTCTCAACAGCCAACGGCAACCATGCAACTTACTGCTGCCTTGCAGACTGCGCTTGGATGTGCAAAGGCTAGAGGTGCGTCCTCGATCAAAAATCCGAGTGGTGAGGGGACACCACTTGTACCAAATTCCCAAGAAACTCCATGAAATCAATGGAGCCGGCTTATCCTCCAAAAGGAGTCAGCCGCAGTAAAGTAAAGTACATGGTACCAACGCGATGGATTTCAACGTATGCTATAGTTCATCAAAATTGCGAATTACAACTATTTCTGAACACCTGCTATCACATTTCGCGGTAATCGTGACATCATTCAATTAAATATATAACGGTTAGTTCTGTTTGTGGTGGAATACTAATATATATGCAATTTTGTATTAGGTGTTGCGCACCTGATCATATTTGAACTAATTTGTTACTAGGTGCGCAACACCTAATACACAATATTTAATAAGTAATCAAGGATGAAATTATAAGATAATCCGCCCTCTGCAATCCAACTTTCTTATTTGTTTGCTTGGGCGAGTTTCGGATTCTGATTCGTGTAGCCTTCGCTTCCTACCATAATTCAAAATTGTATTCCAAATCGTAACTAGTGATTTTTCTACAACTGTTTCATTATGTAATTTCTCGATTTAATTTCGGTGGATTCTCTACTCAATCTTGTCAATTTACTACGACAAAAAATCTATATATATATATATATATATATATATATATATATATAAACTTTGACATATTATGTGTCGGGAAGTGTTTGACATTATGAATAATTCTCACAAGGTTGTCGGGTTTATGTACCTTAACTAAACCATACAATCTGGGCGCAACTGTATCTATTTGTATGAGACTATTATTCAGGAATTCATCAGTGAGGACGTCACCATGATTTTGTAGATTGCTTTTCTTTAAAATCTTTGGTATTGTTTACGTTTTACAAATGATATTTATTAAAATAATGTGCCGTCACCTTCTTTTAACCATGTACATGCCTTTTTACTTAAGGTTTATCGTCATCACACAAACCACTTATTAGTGGCTCTAATACTTTAGGATCTTGCACTGGCGCTGCGTTGGCGGCAACACTTGCCGCTGTATCATGCAACTCCCCTTTGTCGTCGGCGAGGTTAGCGGCGGGCTATTGGCATCAGCAACCGTCTCTGCTGGCCGATCACCAGTTGGCGTTAAAACATCGATTTTCAATTAATAATCATCGTAACGGTCGCTTTACTCCTATTAACACTAATATAAATTGTAATGACAGCGAATCAACTGATGCAGCTTGTAGCTTTTGCCACCACCATAATTTTGATAGTTGTCAGTGCCAACGCAGTTGCTCAGACAGTTCGACGGCCGCCTCATCAGGTATTGAAATGGCCCAGAACTTACTGGTTACTTCTTTGGCTGCGGGCAACCAGAGCATATCAGCAAGTAATTCGCTTGCTCCTGCCGCGTGTACTATCAATTCGACCGGCAACAGTGGCAGTATTATCGCTTATGAGTTGAGCGAAGATCTGCGTGCCAAGCAGGTTGCCTTCATAGAGCGTTGCTACGGCGGTCGTATTAGAGCCCAACGTGCTGCGCGCATTATTCAGACAACATATAGGGACTACCGATTTCGACGGGAGTACTCCCGTATTCGGGCCGAGAAACAGAGGACACCACATCTTAGCCATCACCATCACCATCACCATCACGGTAGAACGGCTCAATTTTCTAGGAATTTCTATTCGAATGCAGGTAGCGATAGTGCTTCATTTGGTAACACAACTGTTTCTACTACAAATTCGACTGCCTCAAAGAAATATCTAATTACACAAATGCCTCCAGCTCCTCCGATTCCAATCCCTCTGTTAGCCACAAACAACAATGGGTTTAACGGCGACAACAGAACAACACCGGCTCAGTACAGCATTGGTGACGGTGAAACTGCTTTTGATGATGAAAATTTATTAGGACAGCGCGCGTCACCGATTGATGATCTAGCAGTTGCAATGGAATATCTTAACTGGAATGTAAGTGTTTTCTTTTAATAAGCATGTGCTAGGCGCAATTAATACTGATACAATAAATGGAAATTTTTGTCAGGATAAATGAACAAAAGTTAGTAATAAATCGAGTTAATAAGTTACGGGGCTTAAATAAAAGAAGTTAGTAAATAAACTTATAAAGTTACTTGTTTAAATAAATATCTTAGTAATACTGTTAGATAAAGAAAATATTGATGGGTATAAAGCATCTTTTGTGGACGACCAAGATCAGATAATTGTGAAATATCCTGTTGCACAAAATATAATTCTTTAAAAATAACGTGGCCTACCTTAAATTTGTGTGCACCTTTAACAAAATGGGGCCCATCTGCGCATTTGATTTTTTACTAGCGAAGAAATTTTAGCTCGTTGACCTCAGTCGGGCTAATTCCGCACGAAAATTCCAATGCATGTTGATTCAATATGATCGTTCACTTATACCTTTTGAGCGAATTAACGGTTAATTATGGTTGTATTAATAATCTTATTTCAGTTATGTCTTGTAAGACATACACACACACACTTTGCAATAATTTATTTTGGTTTCTCACTTTTTTTGCTACTGTATCAGATAATAAATGACCCGTCACAACGTGTTGGATCGCGATTTATTGTAGCACTAAATACACTTTACTACCTAGTAAGGTTCAATTTAACCAGAAATGTGGTCTTCTACTTTTTTGTATTTTGGAGGATCGCCTATTGTTTATGGTTGTCGCCTCTGTCCTATAAATCAATCTTATTGCACTGCTCTGGTGGATAACAAATAAGTTAAGTTGTGACCAGAGGGATAAACCAAAGACAGCACGAACGGAAAGTATAATCTCATGCACTTTCGTTTCGTGCTTACTGGCGACTCATCAGTGGGAGCCGGTATTACACACTTTAACCACTATATATTTTGGTGAGGAATGTATCGTCTTATTATCCCACATTCCTCACCCAAATATATAGTGGTCAAAGGGCGTAATACCGGCTCCTACTGATGAGTCGCCAATAAGCACGAAACGAATGTCCATGAGATTATACTCTGATGATGATCATGGAAGGTCGAAAGGCGTCAGTGTGTGCGACTGGCGGTAGTTTTGTTATGTTGTTCGACGACTGGTTAAATGTAATGTGATTGGTGTTTACTTCAAGCTCGCAAACTGGATTTAAAGAATTGTTACCACCACCCGTGGTATAATTGTTCTCATTTTGTCAAAATACGCCGTTTTAAAATTTAATCAGAAATAAACGCTTTTGATCTTCCATCGCCTTTCGATTTGTCTTGTGTTTGGGAAAGTAAATTTATCCTTATTACTTTTTCTATTTTATTTTACGGATTCACTTCAACAATTAAAATGCTTACTCTTGTGAATATGTGTGCACATATCACGTGAACGTGCCAAATCACTATAGCCAATCTGATGATTAGACCAAATTTATTAATTGATGAGTAAGCCAACTGGAGATTGAGTCAATAAAATATCAATTTTTTTCGCGACAAACACGTATGTGAACACATGCAGACGAACACATACACTCACAATCAGGCCACATGAATGCAAATACGACTAAAACCTTTTTCTCTTTATCTCAGACACTCGCAATATGAAGAGCTTCTGCACTTTGTTTACACACGCATTGAGATGAGGCGTATAAAATTTTAATCGTATAGCCTAATCTCTTGGGCGTGGAGAATATCAGTAAAAAATCGATCTGCACCATTCGAAATATGCGTTTGCACACTTGCAGTTATTCCACAGCCTGCATAATTGAATGCCGTAACGAAATTTAAGTTTATTCAGTATAGTAGTGTAGTAGTAGTAGTAGTAGTAGTAGTAGTAGTAGTAGTATTAGTAGTAGTAATAGTAGTAGTAGTAGTTTTTGTTGTTGCTGTTGTTATTGTAGTAGTTGTTATTTTAGCAGTGGTAGTATTAGTAGTAGAAGTAGTTGTTGTATTTGTTGTAGTAGTAGGTGTTTATTTTAGTAGTAGTAGTAGTACTAGTACTAGCAGTAGTAGTAATAGTAGTAGTAGTAGTATTAGTAGTAGAAGTAATAGTAGTAGTATTAGTAGTATTAATAGTAGGAGTAGTAGTAGTAGTGATGATAATAATAATAATAATAATAATAATAATAATAATAATAATCATAATTGTAATATTTAGAATAATAAGTGAAACTTCGTTTCCAACGGTTAGTACGAATGGCGTGGAAGCCTTCGGAGTGATGCCACCACGAAGCCGAACTCAACGCGTACTTGGAAATGAGGATCAATTGGATCTTTGCGGCACTGACCACTCACGAAAGAAAATCTTAGCTACGTTAAATATTATCTACATAGTTGATGCATTTTATTAATTGTTTTAGTTTCGTAAAATTAACTAAAAAAGAATTTATACTTTGTCCAAGTTGTACATCGTGGAATTGGCTTGCGCAGTCAACTGCATTGTTATGTTTGTCTTTAATAGTTCGGCGCGATTAGCAGCTTACTACTTACCGCATGCTGTGAATTAAACAGATAGTGACAATAGACTTTCATGACTAATAATTTAAGTAATCTTTGATTGTATGACATATTATTATTATAATCAAGGTTGCGATCTTGATATAAGCACCTGACCCATTAATCACTTACATATATCAGTATAAACTAAGAATTGTATAGTGTAGAAAAGGCAATTAATCCCCAATCTGTCATTACTGAACAGACCCCACACTACATTACCTTGATTATAATAATTGTTATCACCACCTGCGCAACCAATGTTCGTTTAACAGAAACTAACCTCTATATGTATATGCATGGGGCACTTGAATACTCCATGCATATTTATATATAGAGGTTAATTACTGTGCCCAATTCTTTGTTTAAACACATTAGTGAGTCAAAAGATTAAACTATATATATATATAGAACTGTTTCGGAATGAGGTTACCACATTTGCTTAAATCTGCTATTGTGAGTATGGTACTTTGTATATATGCGTTTGGGGGCCTGCTGATGGAACCTGAAATCACGTTTCGAAATTTTGCTAGTCGACGACGATTAGATCGTACCTCATTTCCAGTGGCTCGTATGAACGCTGTTGAAGCCTACAGAAGAAAGGGTTGAACCCGCACCCATCCAAAACGAAGAAAAAATTGATGCGTACATAGAAATGGCAATCAATCGGATGTCTGCGAAACTGATAGTGTAAAGCGAAAAACCCCGATCGCAAATCGTGGTATCCATGTGTATAGTTAGCTCGGATTTCGTGTCCTAAATACGGCAAAAATAGGAACTTTGCATTAATGTTTCCAAATTTTAAACATGGAGGCTTTACGATCTCTAGTTGATCAGATTGCACTGGGGACACGTATTTGAAGTTTGACAGATTTAACAATGTATGTATTGTGTTGGCGTAATTTTACGACAAAATTGTCAAACTCTGCATTATTAATCAGAACTGTTGTTGGAACCGACATTTTCATCAGAACAATTGGTGCGATAGTGGGTATTGCATATTTACCTGTTCCTGGTTTTGTTTAATAATGAATTATTTCACTTCCTCTTTTAAATTTATTAGTTTCGGCACTTATTTTTGGGTACCTTCATCAGTCACTGGCTCGTCATAAATTACTTATTGCTAGGAGCCAACAATTAATTCATTTTTGCTAATAGTTCATTTTCTTATGACCCTGGAATAAAGGCATAAAATCATAGTTTGTTTTTGCAAATTTATTATCTTAACTATCCTCCATACCTATGTTTGCTTCCTTTTTTTCTCTAGAATATCAGCCTAAGTATTCTGCTGTGTGAGTGCATGTAACGCTATTTCTTTTTGTTTTTGAATCTCCTAAATAGCAAGATAATATTTAATAAGTTAAGATAAATGCTTCTTCCGGATGTCTTAATTTTTGTGTACTTATAGATGCAGAAAAACCAGCCTGTTAGCTTTATATGTGCCCCAGTCTGATAAGCCTTTTTGTTGCTTCATTAGCTCGCACTCGGGCTCGTGGCCAAACACTTTTTTCATTCACTAAATGACGCCACACCATGAATTAATAGTTAATGGACACTTGCGTGGGTGTAAATCTGTATGAGTCTAATTGGTATAGTGAAGAGGCTGAAGTAATTCTGGCCTATTATTATGGGCTCTATTGGAATGTACTACGCTGGAGGCAAACATTTCTGTTTACTTATGTAGTATATATTCTGCCACAATTCTTATACGAATGATGATGAAACCATGGTAAAATAGTTGACCTTCTCAGTCAGCATATATATATATATATATATATATATATATATATATATATATATATATATATATATATATATATATAAGAGAAACTTCACGAAGTGAAAGCTTGTAACATGTAGATTTTCTTTTACTTCTCTCTCTTCATATATATATATATATATATATATATATATATATATATATATATATATATAATCAAACGACGTGGTAGGGCGTATGCATGAATTTTTATCATAGATATGTCGATTTCACTAAAGTAATGCTTGCCATATTAAAATGTTAATGGTTGTTATTTTACGCGTTCTACTTTATTTTTTTAAATCGACTTGTGTTCAGTTGAATTGAAATACGCACTGTTTTAGTCTAGACCTAGTGTGTATTTGGTAATCGTGCTCAAATGTTTACTTCAAACAAACTGCCGATAAATTCCTGTAGTAGTGCTTTTTTGAACTATTGTTTGTCCAACGTCTGGATTTTACACAAGTGACTTTAAAATATCCGTTTTCTGTTTGATAGTAATGCGCATTTGTGATAAGTTTAAGAATGTTTCGCTTGACAGCGGGAGAGAATCAATGATTTCGTGTTCGTCATCATGTTCCTGTTCTCAGTTTATAGATGAGGTTCGTATTTCGTTTCTTGTCTTTATTTCTCTTGCTTTATCTTTCATTTCTGAAAAGTATCATTAAAAATATTTCAATTTATTGCTATCAGTTGTCGTCGAACTATTTCTTTCTTCTGTGTATTTGTTGCGAAAAACTTATATCTGTATGCAATCGTGTGTTTGTTATTGCACATTTAGTAATAAATTTGTTCATATAGGACCAAAAAGATATGCCAAAGTATATACAAATAGTATAGTGTTAAGCACATACGTTTTTCGTGCTTGCTGGCGACTCTTCAGTAGGATCCGGTACTGCACCCTATGCCCATTATGCATTTTGTAAAAAATGGTGGGACAGATGGACGGTACAATTTCCTATACGAATTCGTATACAAAAAAGTAGTAAATCTAACTTTAAATAGTCTTTAGAAATGGGGTTTCTAAGCCTACTCACTATATGTAATATATACAGAGCCTCCGATGGATACCAAAAATATTGTTTTCGAGATAGGCAGTATGCAAAGAGTAACAACACAATGGTTTCTAAGGTAGAATAAATTTCACAAAAAAATAGTATTTCAAACCTATTCTGCTACTTCCGCAAATCCACACACCATTTGCTCGATCGAGATCAGATAACACAGTTCTTTATCATTATGACATCATTCGATTAATCTTATAATATTTATATATTCGTTAGTGTGGAGTAGCCCGTAAGAACGAAACGCATGATTAAAAGAGATGATATTGTTTAACCGTGTTGCCGTTAATCTACCGCAGACTTTCGCGCGTTTAAATGTCTCTAGACTAATGCGGATATGGTGCGACTTTATCAAGTAACCGTTTTACATTACTCTCCGTCAAATACAATGCCGTCCTATTTTCCCAAATTCCTCACCCAAATATATAGTGAGCAAAGGGTGTAATATCGGCTCCTACTAATGAGTAGCCAGTAAGGAAAAAACGAATGTGCGCGAGATTATACTTTCTGTTCATACTGTCTTTCGTTTATCCTTCTGGTCATATTTGAACTAATTTGTTATTAGGTGCGCATTTACCTAATACACAATTAAATATATATTAGTATTTCGCCCCAATCAGTATCCAAATATAATACCACCACAATTGAAGTTTGAAAATGTCTTTCTAATAATACATGAAACATGTTTATACTTATCACCTTTCAAATATATATATAAGATATATATATATATATATATATATATATATATATATACTAAACAGAGCTTAAAAATTGAGGGCGCCTAATAAACAAATTCAGCTAATGATCCTAAAGAAAAATTGAATTGACTTGAATGAAGATTGCTTTTGCGAACCTGGATTAATTGAAATTATCTGATCTGTGATTTGACTAACGCAGCTTTCATTGCTCCAGTAGTTTTCTTTTGATAAAATATTTTGGCTAAACTTATCGATAGCCTTTATCAATTGCAATATGCCTCACAAGTTTAACAACCGAAACTTGCTTCATTAGTTTCGTTTGTTAAACTTGTGAGGCATGTTGCAATTCATGAAGGCTATCGATAAGTTTAGCTAAAATATTTTATCAAAAGAAAACTACTGGAACAATGAAAGCTGCGTTAGTCGAAACGCAGATCAGGTAATTTCTATTAAATTGACTATCCTAAAAACATGGATTTTCGCATACTTAATAAAATAAATAATTCAATAAGCTTACTTATAACTATATATATATATATATATATATATATATATATATATATATATATATAAATTTTTATATATTTATTTTCATCTGATATTCTGATAAACTGCTTATTTAATAGGTTAATGCTTAAAAAAATAATTATGTTGCTTTAAATCAAGTTTGCGAGCTTGAAGTAAACACAAATTACTTTGTACTTAACCAGTTCACGAACAACATTGCAAAACTTCCGTCAGTCACACGTACTAGCAAAGCAACTTTCAGTCATACAATATGCCGCAAACTTGGCTGTAACACGGGCACGTCGGCTTCGGAATATGTTGCTCTAAACACTGTGGTATGACGGCTTATGATCCAAGGTCCGTGGGTACCATTTACATTTCAGAGGCGTCTTATCTAAACGATTTTGTAAAATGCACAATGAAGCGGCAGAAAATATTATAAAACCTGCCAGTCATTGTAAACTTAGTCATTTAATCGAAAATTTTAACTTGTTTTATTACTTGACTATTTTAGACAATGAACGGACTGTTGAAGAAGACACTCGGAAATGAGTGCCGAAAATTCCAAATTAAATATCTGAACAGTCAACAAAATAACCTTATTGGAAACACCAAGGCTAATAAATTAATTTCTAGAGACGATCGCTATCGGTTGTATGATTAACACCTCTTATGTACTCATAGGATTCCTTGCTAAATGTCAAATGAGTATAAGGTATATGCTTATCTTCTCCATTATGTATATATTCACAATTTTACTTCCTTTTAAAATCAACTCATGACCGATAAGAAAGCGTCGAAAACATTCCCTCATTTTAGGTAGCGATATTTTAATGTGCACGTATACCGCATACAGACTTACCGACATGTCGTTTTATTATAGTTTGCGTTTATTAAGAAGCTAAGCCGAATTATATAAACTCTGCATTGTGTGGTCCAGGAAATTTACAAGGTTTGCAACTCATCTACTACGCCACTTTTCAGTTATGTACCAATTTTGTACAACTAAAAAGTGCTTTTACTACGTGACTTCGATGGAGTAATAAATGACTTAAAAGGCTGAACAAAATGCTATTGATTCAAATTCCGCCTGCGGCAATTCTAGCTACTACTGATGAGTGCTAAAAATTATGAAACCGATCCAGAAGTTGAACTGCATTTTTTGTGTTTTACAATTTTTAGCCCATGCTGACAACATAAATATGGTTAAATCCTGCCATTATACTTTTATTTCAATATATTTTTGGGAAATCGATTCTATGTTGTGTATTTTATAAATTTTATTTTTATTCAGCCAGAAGATTCTAATGGCACTGAAGAACTTGATTTGGACGATAACATATCGTACTCGTGCTATTCTCCACCAGGTGTCTACATAAAGCATCATACTAACATCGATGTAGGTGAACGAGATACTGCTGCCTTCTGTGGTAGCATTGATGTTGGTAAGTGTATTAAATTGGTAATTTTTTCGGGCGACATCTTGTAAACAATTAAAATTTGATCTAATTTATTGTAGATTTGAAAAAATATGCGTGACCAGATGCTCTTGGTAATTTCCAGACACCTCTAGTATGTAATTAAAGCTAAAATGTATATACTTATATGTAAGGTAACCATGCCATTGCTTCTGTGTTAGTTTTCCATAATTCAGTTTCTCAAATTCTTCCGGCATTAATAATTACTTATGCGGCTGTCCAATGGTTCTTTAAATCAAGTTTGCGAGCTTGGAGTAAACACCAAACCCATTGTATTTAACCAGTCGTCGAACAACATAACAAAACTACCGACAGCCGCAACGCACTGACGCGTTTCGACCTTCCATGATCATCATCAGAGTACGACGGCAAACTGACTATCGAGGATCAAACCGCATTGAATATATATGGAAATCAAATTTAGCTATACGGCTCTCACCTCTAGTAGTCTTGCATACATTGAACTAGACTGGAAATGTCGGCTGCACAAATTCTATGCAGTCACGAACATTAATTGTTTTCAGCTTTCGCCACATATACATATATAGACAATACAATTTAAACAATAATTGATTGCGCGGGTGGTGGTAACAATTCTTTAAATCAAGTTTGCGAGCTTGAAGTAAACACCAATCCCATTGTATTTAACCAGTCGTCGAACAACATAACAAAACTACCGCCAGCCGCAACGCACTGACGCGTTTCGACCTTCCATGATCATCATCAGAGTACGACGGCAAACTGACTATCGAGGATCAAACCGCATTGAATATATATGGAAATCAAATTTAGATATGCGGCTCTCACCTCTAGCAGTCTCGCATACGTTGAACTTGACTGGAAATGTCGGCTGCATAATTTCTATGCAGTCACGGACATTAACTGTTTGCAGCTTTCGCCACATATACATATATAGGCAACACAATTTAACAATAATTGATTGCACGGGTGACTGCTAGAGGTGAGAGCCGCATATCTAAATTTGATTTCCATATATATTCAATGCGGTTTGATCCTCGATGATCAGTTTACAAATCGTATACTCTGATGGTGATCATGGAAGGTCAGAAACGCGTCGGTGCGTTGCAGCTGGCGGTAGTTTTGTTATGTTGTTCGACGACTGGTTAAATACAATGGGATTGGTGTTTACTTCAAGCTCGCAAACTTGATTTAAAGAATTGCTACCACCACCCACACAATCAAATATTTTTTTAAATTGTATTGGCTATAAATGTATATGTGGGGAAAGCTGCAAGCAATTTAATGTTCGTGACTGCATAGAAATTGTGCAGCCGATATTTCCAGTCAAGTTCAATGTATGCAGGACTGCTAGAGGTGAGAGCCGCATATCTAAATTTGATTTCCATATATATTCAATGCGGTTCGATCATCGATAGTCAGTTTGCCGTCGTACTCTGATGATGATCAAGGAAGGTCGAAACGCGTCAGTGCGTTGCGGCTGGCGGTTTTGTTATGTTGTTCGACGACTGGTTAAATACAATGGGATTGGTGTTTACTTCAAGCTCGCAAACTTGATTTAAAGAATTGCTACCACCACCCACGCAATCAATTATTGTTAAATTGTATTGCCTATATATGTATATGTGGCGAAACAATTAATGTTCGTGACTGCATAGAAATTGTGCTGCCGACATTTCCAGTCAAGTTCAATGTATGCAAGTCTGCTAGATTTGAGAGCCGCATATCTAAATTTGATTTGCATATATATTCAATGCGGTTTGATACTCGATAGTCAGTTTGCCGTCGTACTCTGATGATGATCATGGAAGTTCGAAACGCGTTAGTGCGTTGCAGCTGGCGGTAGTTTTGTTATGTTGTTCGACGACGGGTTAAATACAATGGGATTGGTGTTTACTTCAAGCACGCAAACTTGATTTAAAGAATTGTTACCACCACCCGCGCAATCAATTATTGTTTAATTTGATTGATACTTTTAATTCTATCTAAACTAATTTGTTGCTAGGTGCGCAACACCTAATAAGTTAGTAGGTTGCTTGGTAAACAAATAATGTCAACTTTAAAATTTCATTTGATGTACTTGTATTTATTTTTAAGTTACATGTAATAATTTCTGTCCTGTTCGATTTTTTTATTTACGTAAATATCAACAAAAGATCACGTTAGATACTGTTTTGCGGAGATCTAATTTATAGGCAATTGTGTATTAGGCATTGCGCACTGAGTAAAAAATTAGTGCAAATGATCACGTTTTCAGATCGTTGATCTTTTAGTTCATTTCCCAGCCTTCTCGTACTTTTCAGTGATTTATGGTCATTCAATACAGTAAGGTTAGATAATCAGTTTCAATAAATATGAAATACTTATTAAATTTGCAATATTTTATGACGGAACAAATATCAAATATTATTTAATTTTTCTCGTGTTGCTTTACGAGTTGTTTGCATCCGCTGTCTACCTGATTTTTCCAGATATTTACATCTCCGGATACGGAGGTATTCTTCAATTGAAAGCACATCACAAACAATTTGACAATAAAGTGGGAATTACCTGATCTGCGTTTTGACTAACGCAGCTTTCATTGTTCCAGTAATTTTCTTTTTTTTTCTTTTTGCTTCATTTGTTTCGTGAAATGCATCTGATGACGATCTACGGTAATGTAGATCGAAATATTATGGAAAAAAGAAAATTACTGGAACAATGAAAGCTGCGTTAGTCAAAACGCAGATCAGGTAATTTCAATTAATCCAGGTTCGCAACAACGACATTCCTTCAATAAAGTTGGAAATTTTAGTTTAAACTGCCCCATTTATACTTGTTGTTAGATCTCTTAAGCATAACTTGTTTTTTTTACTAGGTACACCATTCGAAATGAGATTACAGTGATTTAATACCAAATACTGACGACTCCTCGGGTAAGCGTACGTCATGCCTGTGTGTAGGTATTCTCGTTTGTTTTGGATTGAGGAGTAACCAATTACTGTACGTGTAAACTCATCCCAGTGAAATTACAGCGATTTAGCAACAGCTGACTATTCACTACATATTACCTGATCCGCGTTTTGACTAACGTAGCTTTTTTTGTTCCGGTAGTTTTCTTTCTTTAAAATATTTCGGCTACCTTTATCGGTAGCCTTCTTCAGTTGGTCCACCCTCAGAAGTTTGAAAAAACGAAACTAATGAATCTAGCGCGTTATTTCCACTAGCCATATTATTTATACTTCAGACTAGCCTTTCACTAGATATTCGCGTGTCATATATGTGTCTGTATGTGCATTTCCATAACTGTTATTTTCATCTAAGTGAGACTAGAGTAGGTGAATAAGAATTTACCATTTGCATACGTTAACTATTCTTCTTATACACTCAGTGTAAGATGACGTAACTGCAATTTACCTCACATTTTCTGCAGGGGGGAGACCAATAGTTCAGAAACACTCGTCATAAAATATACCATGAATGATAAAATTAGAAGTCCGAATGATAAATTCTCTTGCGCAGTGCTGTCCTTCTTGTTGTGGATTTGACCGCATTCTTCTTGTGCGGGACAATCGAAAGCAATCTTAGGTCGGTAAAATGTTGATTTTTGATCATTTTCAGGTGATCTGCTTATTGGCTTCGATTGATGGGTTCTTACTTGTCCCTTCTTTTTTGAGCCTTCCATCAGTTGATTGACTGAAAATGACGTTGGGACAAGATTTTACATTGTTCTTTTCCCAATATTTCGAGACCCTATTTCCAGTCTCATCTTCAGGGTTGACAAAATACGCACAGGAGTAAAACACAACTTGTGGCATCCCGGCGAGGAGGGGGCATGATATTGGGTATACAGCAAATAATTAATAGTTAGTAAAACTAAATAAGAAACGGATAGTTTTTTTAATGAGGTAGAAAGTTAAAATAAAAATAAAATGGGTCATAAAAGAGATTTGAAAATTGCCTGACAAAGCAAGTGCAAAATTTTTTTTCATTTTTTACCCTCCCATCATACAAACATAAATGATTGTTAAAAGGCTCTACACTAAAAACAGAGCATAAGATAGATAAAATAAGATAAGTAATCAAGGATGAAATTATAAGATAATCAGAAAATAATTTAGGATATATTGAATTACTAACTCTCCACCTCCGTAAGTTAGTAGCAGTCCAGCCTTCTTATTCTTTTACTTGAGCGAGTTTCTGATTCTGATCCGTGCAACCTTCGGTTCCTACCATTATTTAATGCTTTATTCCTAATTGGACCTAGTGATTTTTCTACGGCTGTTTCATTCATGATATCATTTCTCGAATTAATTTTGATGGATTCTCTTATCAATCTTGTCGATCTGCTACGGCCACAAATTGATATGCGTCTGCACCCATCCAAATTAATTAATTACCCTGTCTCTACTGTATGACGCGCAAGATCCGATCTATTAACATGGCCATACTTGCATGCGGTTTAATGTTCCCCTCTTCTTACCTTAATTGGGTGCATGGTTTCACCCACATACATCAGGTTACAGTCGTTACATGGAATTTAATATACTCCTGATGTGTCTAATGGTTCTATTTTCTCCTTTTGATTGAGCAGTTTAACACCCTGGGTCAGGGTCTGTTTTAAAATAGTACGTATATTGTATTTTGATGCTACCATTTTGATTTTCCTACTTAGTTTAGAGTCAGGTATTACCATTACCCTCCGATCATCTTTTGTTTTATTTGACTTCACGTACTTCCAGTCATGATTAAATTTACTTATGACGTTCATTATATTTGTTTCAATTAATTTTAGAGGATACCCATTAGCAATGAATACTTCTCGCCGTCTACCTTATTCAATCTCTCTATGATCAAATATCCTTCCTATAAACATCCGTCTAGTTCTGTACCATTTCTAATTAATTTGACATCAAGAAATGGTAATTCGCCACATGGTTCATTTTAAATGGTAAATTTCAGCTCGCTCACCTGATTTTCTGTTTAAAAAATTTATCAGTTGATCCTCCCCGTGATTCTAAATAACTAATATATCATCCAAATATCGTACATACAATTTTGGATTTAGGGGTATTATGTATAATAGGGCTTTCTCCATGTAATGCATGCAGTTATTAGCTATTAGAACGGACTGTGGTTGCCCCATTGGAACAGCTCTAATCTGCTTATAAAATCCATTCTTAAATTTAAAATAAGTGAAGGACATACATATGTGCATCATCTCCATTACGCGTCTCATCATCATTTTTCTTCCTTCTAATATTACTGGATGATCAACCAGGAAACGCTGAAAATAGTCTAGTGCTTTGGGTACTGGTACATTGGTGTACATTGACACCACATCTAAACTCGCCATTCTATCGTTTTCATTTAGCTCACATCTATCGACAATCTCATCCAAATGGTATGAATTCATCAATTTATGGTCAAAGAAGTACGAATATTTCCTTATTCTATAGCGTAGAAAGTAAGATATTTTTACATATCTAATATTGTTATATCACCTGATCTGCGTTTTGACTAACGCAGTTATTATTTTTTCAGTAGTCCTCTTGCTTTACCAAAATATTTCGGCTGCCTTTATCGGCAGCCTTCTTCGGTTGGTCCATCCTCACTAGTTTAACAAATGAAACGAATGAAGCAAGCACGTTTCCTTATTATTTATA